>JAEANM010006111.1:0-18899 GCA_017656035.1 Myanophis thanlyinensis
CAGGGTTTTCCCGCTCTCTGAATGCCAGCGGCCAGACTTGCTGTCTCCAACAACTCCTTATATGGGTATAGAACAGTATGTATGTAGAATTTTTAACCTGAATCATTTTCCATACAGCTTTATTGGATGATCTTATACTAAGAATAACAGAAGAAAGATTTCCTCTTTCATTTTCACTTGTTACCATTTGAGTACTGCAATTAGAACCTCAAAAGAAGGGTTGACTTATTTTAAGTTAGCTTCAAATCACAGTACTCAAATGGTAGCAAATTTGGCTGCCATAATTGATCTTGAAGTGGAAATTGTTTAAATAAAACCAGGAGATTTGAATGTCTCCTTAGATTTATGAATTTGGGCTTCTTTTTGTCTCTCTGTATCATACCTTTGGTTTAGTATATTAAGAAGAAAGAAAAACTTCCAATAAAGTTTTATATACTATGCATAATTTTCTAAATTTCTATCATCTTTTTCTTTTTTTATTTACATTTAGAATATAACCCACAAAAATCTACACATGTAATTCTTTCATACAGAGTACTGTTTCTCTTTTATTATTTTCATTGTTCTTACTCTGCCCTTTTCTATACCTTATTTGTGATGTTGTGGCCAAAATTGTACATATGCGTTTGCAAATATAACAATGTTTGCAGAAGAACATTTTTGCAATTCAGTTTTGTGCTCCTTTCTTAAATCCCTTGATCATGTTTACCTTTGTCATTGCAGCTGAATTCTGAGTAAGTTATTTAACACTGCAACATTTATTTTTTGGGCAATCTTCATATGTGGGAAGTTGGGATCTTTTTTTCTCAATGTGCAATGCTTTGCATGTACATTAAGGTAATGGACATTACATTAATTAAGAAATTCAAAATCATACTAATTAAAGTAAGTTGTTTGCTTGAGAGGTCATTAAAATCCAATACTGTGTTTTACCCTTTAAGGGGTACCAATAATAATACCAATATTGCATTATTTACCAGAATATGTGAAGTCATGCATCAAAAGCAAATTGCCTGTTCCAAGGACTATGGAATAAAAATGCTGGATGTTGTTTTCTTGTGAATAGATGAAGTATACTTGCTTGAAGTACAGGTAGTCTTCACAGATAGTATTTAGGATCAGCAACTCCATCCTTAACTAACATAGTTGAAAGTAAAAAAAAATGTGATTGCCTGACTTACAAAGTCAGTTAGTCAGTTCTGGCTGCTTTTCTAAGTGAGTCACAGTGGGTCATTGAGCACAATATCGCATGACTGCAACTTGTGACTTCCTGCTGGTTTCCCCATTGACTTTGCTTGTTGAAAGCTGGCTTGAAGGTCACACTGTGGGAATATGGTGATCACTGTGGGACACTGCAACAAGTTTTGTCTAGTGGTTAAAGCACCAATCTAAAAATCAGGTGATTGTGAGTTCTAGTCCTGCCTTGGGCATGAAAGCTAATTGGGTGCCTTTGGGCCAGTCATTCTCTCTCAGCCCAATTAATCTCACAGTGTTGTTGTGTTGTAAGTTTCTTTATTCAGCATCATTATAACTTTGCATAGTCATTGAAAAAATGGTCAGGAAGTAAGGACTATCTGTATAGCAGGGCTGCTAAAGGGAGGACATATTTAAAAAAATGGAAAATTAGAAAACTATAGAACTTCACCTCTAGCTTCTTGGATGTTTTTGAGAGAACTGTGAGCTTAAAACCTTACTAAAACAAATTATCTGTACATTAGAGTGACAGAACTTTCTTTTGCTGGTACAAGAAAAAAGAGATATGAACAGTATCCAACAGGATCAGTGAGACTTTAGGATTGCTTTTGAATAATCTTTAGCATGTTAAATCCCTTTTCTATTTACTAAGAATGGAAGATATTGTAGAATTAAATCATACTGAAAAGCAATACGCATAAGTATTTTTCAGGTTGCGTACAAATTTGACAAGAGCAACTTGGAATTCAAAACTGATTTATTAGAATGGCCAAGAAAACCAACATTTAAGTCTTCAAAGTTTTGGAGAACCACCAAAAAGGAGTTTAGGATGCATTCCTATACCATACATTGGGGATAAGTTTAATTCCATTCAATAAATATGAGTAGGCTTATATTAAAATAATAATAATTGAAGCTTTCATGGAATACTATTCCAGGATAGAAAAAAAATACTTTGAAGTTATCATTTTATTCTGAATTTTGAAAGTTTGCATGTGCTATATTAATAAAGGATGAAATTATGTTTAAGAAACCAAATGAAAACTGAAAAATGCAAAAGAGTGTTATAAAAGATAAATTTATAACTGTAGCACTTTAATCCTGTTCAGAAGCTAGTTTGGATATAGTGGGATTCATTTTGTTTGCAAGATTGAACTATAAATAATATAACTAGCATTGATTTAAATAATGCTTTCAACCCATGATGTTGCCTCATCATAAGAAATGATGTTCTTTCTGCATCTGAAGAAAGTATTATGTAATGAACAATAATAATTCACTTTCCTATCTTGATCCCACATGTCTGAGAGACGATTCCTGGAGATTCCTAACTTTTTGGGACAACTTCTCACTGGATAGAAATGGGGATATACCAGAGCAGGTGAGAAGAGGTAGCCCCTGTAGTAGAAATGAGCCCAAATATATTTTATTACAGAATGGTTTTTAAAGAATCCTTGATAAAGGATAAAGTACTATCCTTGATAGTACTAATATATTTGAAATGATATTCCTGCATTTCTGCCAAGAAACCTTTAATCATAGTAATCATAAATAGTTAAAATCAAAGTTCCTTTCAGAGGAGAATTTTGTGTATTTCAATTCTGTTTTACACATGTCACTTAAATGATAAATTAACCATAATATATTAAAATCTTCTTTTTTCAATATTCTTTGTGTGACAGCAGATAGTGGTCATAACTATAAATATGACTTCAAAAGATATCTGATTTTAAACTTTATGGAACAATTTTCTTTGATGTAAGGTGATTTTATCAGTTTAGAATAATCTGTAATAAGGAATATGGAAGTTATGCCTACTTGTCCAGTTACTAGCTATTATTAAATAGTACTTAATAATACTTATGCTGTTTTATGATTATGAATTCCTTGTTTTTTGTAATTTTGGTAGTGGTTCCCTGCTTTACAAAGATTTTGTTTATATGGTTGAAACTATTTAATTGTTTAAAGATGGTTTAGCAACAGTAATCGGATAAAAATGTGGCCATAAGGTTTCTGATTGAGATATATAACAGGAAACTTCTTTCTGCATATTGGGGAGATTTTCACCAGTTAGCAGTTTATTTCCAAGCCCAAGATGGTGGTTTAGACATTTACAGCCTTTCATGGCTTGTAATCCTCAGGAACATTGAACACCTGCCTCTGTTGTAACGTCAGCATCCACTGAATCCCACAGCCATTCCATTGTGGTTTAAGATGGTTAAATCAGCACCGATCATTACCAAGTTGGAAGGCTGCATGAATTAATGGAATATCTATAAAAATATGGTGCTTAATAAAAGAATTAGTGAAGGTTCTAACCTTGACTCAAACAAATCTAATGATGCAATGGTCAACATATTGGAAGAGTTAAGTCTACATACCAATGCCAAAGAAAGGAGACTTAATAGGCATGCAAAATGTTCTATGATAGCTTTAATTTCACATAGTTGTTGACAAAATATTGCAGATATGAAAAGGGAAATGCTGCTGTTCAAGCCGGCTTTGGGTTGAGGCTGAGAAACAAGAGACATTATTGCTGATGCATACTGGATAATTGAGAAAATGAAAGAATACCAAAAGTAAATTATCATGTATGGTATTTAATTTATTATAGAAAGATCTTCATTGTATAGACTATATTAGTCTAGGAAAATGGAAATCCCAAAATATCTCATTGTCCACATGCAAAACATGTACCTAGGAAAGGAAGCTATTTGTCTAGGTAGAACTTGGTTAAAAAACTGACTCCTAATCAGCAAACCAGTAAGACAAGACTGTATGCTCTCCTTCATTTATTCAAGTTTATATGCTGAATGTATATTAAAATGAGATGGATTGGAAAAAAATAGTGTGATTTTAAAACTGGAGAAAGAAACAGAACTGTTGGCACTGTTCTGATAGCTGAAAATGCAAATGATCTGCAAGTTCTAGTAATGAAAGTCAATGGGCACAATAAAAAAAACTATAATTCAATGCAGAGAAGACCAAACTAATGTCAGCTGCAGCACAAACCTTAGAACTTACAAGATATTGAAATGTTGGATAGCTTCTGTATTTTGTAATTGACTATCAACAGTAAAGGAACTGACAGTCAAGAAATAAGTTGCAGACTAGTATTTGGCAGACTATCAATGAAATCCTTAGAAAAGATGTTGCGATGTTTCTAGACTCACAAAATTTAGAATTGTATAGGAAATGACTTTGCTTGTGATACCATGTGGAAGCAAAATCTGGACTTTATAGATGCAGGAGAGAAGCAGTAATGGTGCTTTTGAACTTTGATTATTGGAGAAAGCTCATGCAAATATCATGGATACCCAAGAAGACAAACAAATGGATCTTAAAACAAATCAGTTCAGAGCTCTCACCCAACACACAAATGACCAGGTTCAAATTATCATATTGACATTATGTGAAGACCTATTTCTCTAAAGAATTCTATAGTGCTGGAAAACGCAGAGGGAATGGAAAAAAAAAGAGGACTGTCAGCAGCAGAATGGGTGGATTTGATTGCAGCAGAGGTATAATTGTACTGAAGGTCCATTAGGGAGACCTGAAGGGGCAGATTGGAACTGATGGAGAAGGCCTATCTATGTGGTTGCTAAGAATTGATGCTGGCTGATAGCATACAATCAAAGCATTGTTTAAAGTTCTTGCCAGAAATGTTTCTTTCTTTTTGTATTGTAAATTCAGAGCACTGATTATAATCTTGCTTTCATTAAGGCTGAAGCTGAATAAGATATTGTTGCTGCATATTGTGTGTTAGAACATTTACAACATTAGCCTGAGAAATCTGTACTATCCATGATATACATGCCGTCTGTTAACCTATAGTAACTGTATACTCCATTTACTTCCTTTTATTTATATCACAAAAAGGAACATTTTAATCCATCCTGTGTTTTTCTGCAACTATTGGCTTTTTGTCAATAACAAATATAGACAGGCTCAGTATAGTAAGAATCACATTACCAAAGAATATGTATTATTTCTTTAATTGTCTAATGTAAGTAGATTAAAGCAGCATTTCTCATTCTGATAATTAGTTACAATCTTTTTATGTGCTTACCTGAAAGCTTTTTTTCAGTTAGAACTGCATGAGATTGCAATGTTAACGGCTTTGAAGATAAGTAAATGGAGTTGAGCTTGGAAATTATTTCTCCTTTATTCCCTTCTGTGCCTCTCCCCCCCCCTTCATTCAAAGAATATTCAGCTCGCTAGAGCAGATTTATGGTAATACAAAGATGCAGGTGGAAATAAAGTCTTTTCTGCCATATGTTACTGGTTGGCAGAAAGACAGTATTGGATATAATTGTATCTTTTTAGATAGGTTGAAGGAGAGTATTCTGAAAATGCATACTAACAAAATTTTAGGCCTTACCATTACTCTCAGGTATGTTCTTTAAATTATCAGTGTGCCTTCTTTTGAGTTTCTGTGAGACACAGAAGTAAAATATAATTTAATGAGTTGACTCTTGAATAATAGTTTTTCTCTGAAAGAATAAGCATTTGAACTTTCTTATAAATAATATAAAAGTTATAACATACATTATCTGAGTATATTTTGTGCAGTTTTTCAGTTTATACCGGAGGACTGTATATTTTTATTTCATTTGATTTTGGTGCAGTGTAGTCTTCTTTCTTTACAAATGTGTAGACACATTACATCTAATCTTGTAATAATTAAATAATATAGATTTCTAAAGTTGCTTTGAAGATATCCTAGACAAAAGCTAGTTTAGAAGATACATCAAATTTGAAGAAGGCATACCAATGTGGAGTATCTTTGGTTTTAGCAGTAGAAAATTATTTGCACACTTGCTATTTGGACCAAAGTTTTTTCTGGGAACACTTCAGATGGTGAAGTCTGAAAAATATGAGGATGAGGGCCTAGTAAATTTCTGTTTTCTGTTTCATCTAATCATGAATTCCTAATTCATAATTAGATGCAGACTTTGCTTGAGACAGTGAAATAAAGTTTCTCAAGGGCTATCCAAAATTCTTGAAGAAAAGATGTTTCCTTTGAAAAAAATATTCTTAAACAACTTGTAAGCATCATTAGGTACAAACTTGGTGATATTAGAAATATGGATAAAACGGGCAGTTTGATTACAGTTGACAAGTATTGGTAAAAAACAGTTTTTGTTAGGTCTTTGGAAATTAAAATAATTTTACTGTTAATAAAAGAGAGAGAGAGAGAGGCGCCCATGAAAAACGTTGGATGGACAAGTATGGACAAGACTTGGAAGTTTGGGACAAATGGCTTGGTCCTGCTTTCAAGAAGGAACCTTCCCTTCTCATCTGGGACATATTTTAGAGTGCATGTTGCAGACAATATTTGGCATGGACAAGTTAAGGAAGAGGGACATTTTAAAGAACCAATTATAGAAGTAATAGCAAAATGGATGAATAATACATGGGGAAATATTTCTTTAGATACGGTTCGCCCATTCATGTTTGAAGTGTGGCATCAATGCCATGGATGGAACAGAAGGGATGCAATATATGCACATACTAGAGCAGATGCCAGTGACAAAGATGAACGTGAGGCAGATAGAGATGTTGCTGTATTACAGAGGAAGAATCTGAATATCTTTTTGCATAATCAGATGATGAAGATGGGGATTTTTAAAGATTTTGATAATTTTTACATGGTTTTTCAGCAAATTCTGAAGGACTTCATTTGTTTTCATATTTTCTGTCAATAACGTTTGTTTTCTAAAAGAGATTCCATTTTAAAATATGAGCGTTGGGTTGTTTTGGATGACATTTTTTTCATGGTAGATATATTTTGGTTGTAATTTTGAGGGTCAGCTTATCCTCAGACAGGTTTATCTATGATGTATATGGTATTGAAAAAACCAAAGATTTTTTTGGGCAAAGAGGCATGCATTCTTAGATGTGGTTTTTAACAGAGTATTTACAAATTGCTGCAGAAATAATACTGAAGAAATTTAAGACAGGACCAATGAGATATAAATCTGCTACATTAAATTCTCTCTGAACCTATCTGGAAAGAAGACTAATGAGAGTCAATGAGATGGTCAACATGAAGAGAAGTCTCTGGTTCCTGTTTTTCGAATATGCTCTGTAGATTTTTTTCTTCACTCCATTTTTTAATAAGATTGTTAATATTTTACCCTTCCCTTTGTTTGTGTACTTCCTGCCAAGAAATAAAGGGGAAAAAATCCTGTAAAGTAATTCCTGATATTTTTCTAGTCAGGATATGCAGGTATAGATTTCAAACATTGGAATTTTAGGATTTGTTGTTTGGTATCTCCTATTTCCTATTTTGGGACTGGAATGGTAATTTTTTGTGATAAATATTCTCAGGATTGTACCAATTATAAAGACGTACTGATTACTTTATTATGAATCTGACTCAGATCAGTATTTGGGCAAAAATTATTTTCTCCCTTTTAGTTAAATTCTTTTGTGCAGTATAGCTTTCTCTCTCTGTATTTATATTTAAAATCTGATTTGTATATACACATATGTGTAAAAAGACAAACTCACATTTAACCCTGCTTTGTTCTTCTAACTTATGTATTAGTAACTATATTTACCTACTTTATCTCAGTTGCTTTCCAGCTTTCAGTTAAATGAATATCCAGAAAGAAGCTTCACTGCTTCATCTTTGGAAAGAATGGAAATCTACATTATATAAGTAATATAATGTACATAGGAAGTAATAATGTCAATTGCTTTGTAAACTTAGTGTTTTAATGGAAGGATGCTAAACTTTTGGGGGAGTTAAGGATGTAACATTTTTTATACAATGTGCCAGCACTGTATGTAAAAGCATCAGCATGGACAAGACCAAACTAAATTTCATTTAAATAAATATATTGAAATGTATTTGTTTAGCAGTAACTGTGGTATGACATCATACAGTCTGAATCTGTAGCCTTGTTAAAATTGAATAGGGAACAGCACACAGTCTTCCCTCATGACTTGGTGATGTAAATATAGTAATTAGAGTAAATTATAATATATCCCATATAGTTCTCCAAGTTGTTGTTGTGTGTATGTATATGAAGAAAGATGATGGAGTTTGGCCACCAAGCATAAGTATAACATAGAAACATAAACACAATTGGAGTAAAACTTGAAAGAAACTCTCATGATGCATTGGAAGCTCATTAGTTCTTTATAGTGAGAAGAAGCATCATTTTTCTCTTAATGATTTTTTAAAAAAAGGCTGCTGCAGACTATTTGATTTTCATTTTACTGATTTGTGTTTCTTTTAGTGCGAATTTATAATTTCAGTTTGTGATTTGAAAACTGTAATTGTGTTGTAAACTGGAGAAAGACCGAACAGTATAATGCAAGTCTGACAATCCATTCTTTAAGTAGAATAATAGCTGAAATTCTTCATGATTAGAAATACAGTATCAACATAATCGATTTAACAACATTACACCGGAGCTGAAAATAGACTGAAATCCCAAGCCAGGCATCCACTGTGTCTGAGTGAAACATCTTTCATATGGTTCTAAGATGAAATTACTCCTGAATGAATAGCATCTTCATTTATCTTCAAAGCCTCCTCTGTGGTACCAGGGAATGTACTCTTCACACATTCTGCAGCAGGAATTACATTACAGCAGCATTCCAGGGTAGTATAAAACTGATTGTTCTGGAAAATGAACCTGGCTTTGCAATAAATTACATTTGCAGGTACAAAAGAACGTGTTACTTTGTTTAAAGTAGTCACAAATACAATTAAACTCTTAATTTATGTTAAACTACAAATGTGACTATTATCATAACTGCATTAGGCATATACTCTATCATTCGAAGAATGATATTGAACCATTTTCATTTATAATTTTAGACAGACGTTGCAATTTACAGCATCTGCCACTGCTTGATAGGAAAACTGGAATATTTTTTGCATTAGTTCATGTTGTATAATTTCCACTTTTTTCCACTTGTCATTTTTTAATGAAAGAAAATGCAGATCCCTTTCAGTGTCTGCATATTGACATTTTCTACAGCCGTATTTTAAATATTAATCATTACAAAACTACCAGGCCTGGCTTTGATTTATTTATAAGAATAATATGCAATTCCAGAAAAGCCTTGGTATTACTCAAAATATCTGAGCTTGGAATCTTTCTTCATACTTTATGGAAATCTCCCCACTTCATTTTGTTTTGTGGGAATAGGTTTATGGAAATTTTGCTTGTCTGGAATGTGTATTCTGTTGTGGTGGAAGATAACCTGAGAATCAAAGCAATAGATCTGTTAGGGAGCAATGTTTTTGCCATTGCTGACCACTGTTCCTTGTTTTCAGCTGTAGCCATGAATCCTATTTGACTGGTCTAGCTTTGATATGTTTTGGAAGTTAACCACTCCTATCTGTTTACAGAGCTGACCTGTTTAGGGACTCAGACGCCTTAAGACTTTTGCTTTTTTTAGGAGAAATTTCTAAACAGAGATGTCTTCTAGGGGATTCTTACCCATAGTTTAAGCCACTAAGCTTTTAGTCCATTAAGGAGAGGCAAGTTTTATTTTTCAGTCAACTCATGTCTGTATAATGCAAGATATAGATATGGCAGCTTTATGTGCTGTAGATTGGGCACTTTTAATAGTTCATTAAAGTTAACAAAAGGACAAAAGAATAACATCTTTTTAAAAATGTGGAGTGGGTTACACTTTAATTTGTGGACCATGAAAAATCGGTATTGTAGCAGAAGGTTTCATCAATTCATTTTAAAACTACAATAATCATTATTTCCAAAACGGGTTTTTTTTTAAAGGTTTTTTTGGGTGTAGTTTCTTTTTTAGAGAAGTTATCACAGTAAAGTACAAGAAAATGAGTAAAGGACATGCTGTATATTTCAGATTGCTGTAATTTCTCTGTTCATTTAAGAAATATAGTTCTCCTAGTTATCTGCTTTGGGAAATAATTGTAAATAAAAGAATATTTCTTGTGGCTTAAAATTACAAATACTAAAAAAAATGTTTTGCCTTCGTATAATGTGGAAAATTTTAATTTACTCTTCTTTATTTTCAGGCTTTTTTACAAATGTGCAATCTGCCAGTCCAGGTGGTTTGTAGGGCAAATGCAGAATATATGTCCCCATCTGGTAAGTGTTCCAATCATTTACACTACACCTGTGTGTGGAAACTATGGCAACAGTATCTCATCTTGGAGATCCGTTGGAGTTACTGTATGCTGCACTATGCAGTAGCTTGTTTCTTGTTATGCTACAGATTTTTTTCCTTGCAAGAAACAGAAATAATACCTTTTCATCATTAAACTGTATTAAATAGCAGTGTTGTAAGGCCAGGGTAAATATACTGCTAACAATTCTGAGTGTTTAAATGTGAACTGCCATGGTCATGATGGAAGTAGATGGAAGAATCTGGTTTTAACATTAGATGAGAAGAGATGACCTGATTCCTTTCTTACATTCTACTTTTGAGCAGCTTTTTCCTTTAATACCCTAACAAAGATTACAGAATTGAGCTCTCAGAATGATTGAAGAGAGAGGGCCCAGATGGAGGTAACCAATCATTGTATATGTCCTCATCTACCCCTTTCAGGTTTTACAAGTGGATCTCTTAAACATCCTCTTGTAATTTGGGGCAATTCTATATGCAAATATATAGGGCTGCTGCTGTGCTGTCTCAATTGGTCTCATTATGAACCAAAGTAGCATTTTTTTTTTGTTCATATGATGCTTATTATCTATTGAAGGGGGCATGTTCAGAAAGGAGTTTCCCACACTTCATTGTACGTGAAAACTAGAACTATCATATCTGCTTGCAAAATCCAGGCAACCATTAAATGTCAACAAAGAGATAATGAAAAATGTAACTCTTTGCTTCCATCTAGAAGTCCCCCAGATCATTGCAGAGTAAACAAGGTAGCATACTTGCATATTCACATGCAGACATAGTTTCCTTATTGCAGGAAACAAGTTGTGTGTACAGTGGGCATAGTTGGGCTTGTTAACAATGAAATCCATGCAGACTAAAAGATGCTTCGATCGAGTATTGTGGGACTGAATTTAGTGAGACTTATTCTTCTAAATTTCATCATCTGGGCATGTCCCCTTATGGCCTAGAACTATTGGGAATATGTATATTGCTTTCTATGAAGATAGCCTGCTAATTAGCCAATAATGTGGTGTGTTCTTATTCCCCATTAGCTGTGGTAAAAGGCAATATCTAAATAAAGCAAAATTCAATGTTAATGGGAATGTTTTTTTCCAGTTTTTGAGTTGGCAGGTTGAAAGCATTTCCTGCTGCCTACCGCAAAAGCCTTTTTATCATGCATAGTCGTATGCATGCTTTCTTATAAATTAGTGCTTGGATAAACGGAGCTTCTGTGAACAACAGCGTGGCAGAAATCCTGGTCCTAATTCTACAAGGTTATAATTCAGAACCACGAATGCATTTTCCTCTTTTTATGAGATTCCACATTTGAGGACAGCTTGCGTTGTTGCTCTCTTTCTCTCCATCTGTTAATAAGAGAGCACTTAACTTGCACCTTGTGAGAGCACTGATATGCTGACTCTTGCTGTAGGAACACCAAAAGCTCATTCTGTATACAGTATAGTAGTTCCGTAGAAGCAAAAGCTTGATTGATAGGACCATAGAGAGGTCTAGAAGTTCAAAAGGCCCTGCATTCCTTTTGCAGTGTATGTTATTGTGCACAGTCTTGCTTGCAATTCTTTTTTTGAGCCAGTGTAACTGTCAGTGTCCAATATTTTTTCCCTTTTCTCAGTAAAAGTAAAAGCAAGACTATTCCACATATTCATTGGACAGTGTTTAACCTTCACAGTTATTTATGTAGTCCTTCATTGAAGAGACTGATATTACAGGTAGTTCTTGACTTACAACAGTTCATTTAGTGACTGTTCAAAGTTACAGTGGCACTGAAAAAAGTGACTTATGACAGTTTTTCATATCCCCATGATGATGTGATCAACATTCATATGTTTGGCAGCTTGTTCATACTTAATGACTGTTGCAGTGTCCCAGGGTCATATGATTACTTTTTGCAAACTTCTGACAAAGTCAGTGGAGAAGCCAGATTCACTTAACAACTTGGTTACTAAGTTATCAACTGCAGTGATTCACTTAACAACTGTGGTGAGAAATGTCTTATAATGGAAGTGAACAAGTTCTCATTTAATGACATAAATTTTGAGTGTCAGTTGTGGTTGTAAATTGAGGACTACCCATATTTCACAGCAAGAGGTTTTAGGATTATAGTCTTTCAGTGTCAACAAAGGAACACCAGGCCACCTAGTTCATAGCTTGCTCGATTTCTGATGAGGTATCACTAAGGTATGAGCACAGAGTTAGCACAGATAACTATTTTTATTAGAATGACAGTAGGGTGTTTCATTAGAGCTAGGTCAAAAGTCATAAAAGAGTGTGCAAGTTTTTGAATTTTTCAGGATTTTTTTATTGGGATATAAGAAGAAGTAGAGAAAGGTAAAAATTAGGTTACCGTAGGTGCTTTAATCTGAAGTTTTCAGTGTCTCAAAATGAAAAATTTACATTTCATAGATTATATCTAGTAGTTTTGAATAAAAAGTAATAGACACCTGTCTTTGCCCCTTTTTGAAAACACAAAGACTGGCTGGATCAACAATGCATCTCTTGCCAGAAGTTACCCTGAATGTTGTTCTTGGATATTATTTTTTTAAACTCTCTATCTTGTATATTTTACATAATTTCTGTGAAACTGACACAGAATGATGATGATGATGATGATTGGTCAAAGATATTTGATTTTTTTATAAGGACAGTAATATTTGGGTTTCACAGAGATTCATATTCAGGAAAGGATCAACTACTTTTGCCTAGAACAAATGCTATAAACCTATGTTTTCATACATGTTTCAAAACAGATACTCAAACACAAAACCGAAATCTCAGTTTTACTGGATCCCTGTTCTTACCACTCTGATTCACAATGCTATATTGGTGATAAATATTGAAATATACTCTTCTTTTCACCCACAGGAAAAGTACCCTTTATTCATGTAGGAAATCAAGTAGTTTCAGAACTTGGACCCATTGTCCAGTTTGTAAAAGCCAAGGTAATGTATATGTATATATATATAAATGATAAATACCTATTCAGCAGTTGCTTTAATTATTTGTTTATGAAATTATTCTTATTTGATAAAATCATAGGTTTGAAAATAAAATACTTCTTTCAGAAAATACTGCATTAATAAGCTTTAAGATATTATCCAGTTCAGTGGGTTACTTTTCTGCTGAGTGCTTGTGTGTAAAAAGACTTGTACATTTTTATATATTATTATTGGGCTGAACTCTTTGTTTTTTGTACAAACGATGTTCTGTACAATATTTATGTTCCTCTCTATACATGCTCATATTGAACAAAAAAGCCTGTTATTTATCCACACAAATCTATATTATCCAAGAATTTCAGAAAGAGTTCCTACAGCCACCTTGCTCATCCTGATGTCTTCTAATGGTATTTAAGTTGCAGCTCCAAGATCTAACCCACTTAGCACATATGAGATCCTTAAACTGAAACAAGTTTAAACGATACTTATTGTAAAGTCTCCTTTGAATAGACTTCAATTGGTGAGGTAATGTGCTTGCCCCTGTAGTTTTCCTTGCAACAATACAGAAGGAGCATGAAATTGTCTTCTGGACTTTTTTATACTTCCCAATGTAATATAGAATTGGTATTTCTTGGTTATTTCTCACCAAGGACTGACCAGATCCAATCCTTGCTATTCAGGATAAGAAACTGGTGGTGTTGGGCTATCTTCTGAAGATGAAATTTGTGTAATGTAGGTTTCTGGCTGCATTATAATCGCTGATGGTTAGGTCTTCACATTGGTGGGAGAAAAAAAGGAATTTTCTCTTTCTTTAGCTACTTGCCTGCTCTGAAGCTATCTTGGGAGTGTGATCAAGTTTCAAGAGAGTAAGGGAAGATGGCAAGATATCTGTAAGGAAGAGGGCGTGAACATATGCTTCTTTCACTAGGACCTTTCTGCTAAATTCATACTTTTCTTGGATACAGTATTAATTCCATTTTGAAGCAAATGATATGAACCCAAATATTCTGGGCTTAATACATGATGATATGCGTCATTTGGATATCTAAATATTTTATGTTTCTTAAATTTCTCATATATTTAGGATGTATATGTATATGTGTATGTATAATTTTGATTTTAGGCAAGCAATTTTTCCTTCATTCTTTCCATCTTCGAAATTTACTAATTCATGTGGCCTTAAATGCCAATTCCATAACTGAACTGATTGATAAATAGACTTTTATTTTTACCCTTTTCTCCAATATTTTTTCTCAGAGTTTTTAGTTTATTCTGTAATACGGTACCGTGATGCATTGTTATAATATCAACTTGTTCCTTGATCATTTTCAGTTGATATACAGTAGATACAAATTTATAAACTAATTACATGGTAATTAAATGGGGGAAAGCTAAATTATAGCTTGAATCCTAGCATTTGTCTAGTGTAAACAGATTTCTGATTATATATTCAAATACAACAAGGCTTCAACAGTAAATACCTAAAGAATTATCAGTTGATTCAGTTGAGGCAAATCCTTTTTAGATGATATTTTTTTTTGCCAATTATAATGGTTTAGATGTCTCTTTGAAAGGGCTTCCATTTTTCAAATTGTTTCTCTGTATGTCTTGGCTCTATAGGAAGAGGCCTGAGCTGTCCAAAAGCCCTTTGGATCCTGTCCTACATCTAAGATAGGGTAGGCATCACCCCGGTGCCCTCCAGAGGGTTTGGATTGTAACTTTGATCGTTTCAGAATCTTGGCCATGCCTGCTGTGGCTTTTGAAATTAAGATTAAAAAAAAATAAAATACACCAGCGAGTTGGCTATTCCCGATTGCTGCATGCTCTATTTGCTATCTTGGCTGTTGCCAAGAAATAATGTTGCACTTAGTTCTTGGCTTCTGCAATCTACTGCATAGAGAACACTTTGTTTAAACCTTAAAAATTCCAAATAATCAATATTTATGCTTACTCTTGCTTCTTTCTTTAGTCTTGTAAATCGATACCCATGCATCGTATTTTAATAAGGTATTTACATCACCATAACTCACTTCAGTTTATTTACAAAGATGTTGTATTTATAAAAACCACTCAGCAGAAAAGCAAAACAAAGGTCTGTAGCTGGAAAGTTCTGTTTACTGATCACTCTGTACTTTTCTATTTAAAAGATTTCACTTCGATATTCCCCCACCCCACCCCCAGAGCCTTTATTAGTCTTTGAGTCTACAAAGCTGCCTCTTATGTGTAATGTTGCAAAGGATTGTTTTGAATGAAAGGAAGGCCTGGACTTCAATAAAGTTTGGAAAGGACCCAAACGGATAATTTTTGCTCTCCTTTCTCTTTCCTTCCTTCTCTCCTGCCTCAGGGCCATTCACTTAGTGATGGGTTGGATGAAGTCCAAAAAGCTGAGATGAAAGCCTACATGGAATTAGTCAATAATATGCTTTTGACAGCGGAGGTATGGCAAAAACACTAGTAATTTGTCAGTCTTGGGAAATGAATTATATCGAAGAGGGGGAGTAAAATGCTGTTTTCTTTGTAACGTTGCAAGCCACAGCTACCATTTGTGTATAAAACAAAAAAAGGTGGATTTATGATTAACAGTGCTTCTCAAAAAGCAGCACACTTTTATGTACACTTCGCAATCCTTTTCAGATTATTTTTGGTGCACTGAAATATTGTATTTGCTTCATGATAGATCTAGTAGCCGTATTTATGTGTTTTAAATGTTATTAATGGCTTGTTTGGTGGAGCTAGGAGAGAAAGCTGCAAGGAATAAATGACTGTGTAACCTTCTCTGTTATGAAGTTTAGTATTCTTTGGTTTCTAGCTGTATCTTCAGTGGTGTGATGATGCTACAGTCCAGGAGGTGAGTGATTCTGCAGCATACATCTTAATTAAATTTTAATGAGAAAACACTTTTGCTCACAATTGCAAGTCCCTACTCATAAATGAAACATAGAGGTTTATACCACTAATGATATCATTTTTTTTTTTGCTTTAATTTTGCTTGCATATACATTTCGGGTTACTCTATGTCATTATTGGATATGCTGGTTTTAAAGTGAAAAAATTTAAATATAATTTTAAAGGCTTGCTTTTTTAGCTGCAAGTTATAAATAATTGCACAGAATCAGGTTCTGAGGCAGAGCCACAGCAATAAAATCATAGTTAGTCTAGTCTTTTCTAAAACACAGCTTTCTCAGTTATATAAGAACACAATCCTTTTTTTCCCCCTTAAAAGATCACTCATCCAAGATATGGTTCTCCTTATCCTTGGCCTCTGAATCGTATTTTGGCCTATCAGAAGCAATGGGAGGTCCAGCGTAAAATGAAGGCTATTGGCTGGGGCAATAAGTCACTTGATCAGGTCAGTCATTTGTTTCCAAGTCTGATCCCCCCCCACCTGATTTCTTTGTAACTTTTTAATAAATTACATAAAAATTAGCTTCTGCTTTCTGTGATCTGACATAATGGTTTTACTGTGTGATACATTTTGATTTGCTAGATACATTTTTTTAATTTCTGTTTTTATAATACAGTATGTTTATAATTAAACAAGACACTTAAATGGCCAGAAAACAAGCTGTTTAGAACAATGTATTGAAAAAAATGGCATCCAATGGAAGCTTTTCAATATTTGAGTAATGGGATCATAGTACTGGGCATTAGTTGGTTAGTTATCGGTAGTAGGTGACGTTCCCAATGCTCTCAGATATATACATCAGGGTTATTTTTTAACAACAACTGCTATCGGATGTTATTCTAGAGGTCCTTTTAATCTCTGGATGAAGACTTCTTGAAGCTGGGGGCGAAAAGCCTAAGTGTTCACAAAAATTATATAAGAGCTTATTTGTATAGATTTTTCTCTGGATTTAATCTAAATACTTGGTCTGGAAACATGCTAAGGACTAATCCTGTTTGATTTTTAACAGGTGCAAATGCATAATGGTTGCATTTAAAGCAGGGGTCTCTATAGCACTTCATTAAAATTATTTTCTGCTCTTTTGTGATATCTCTGTTCTTTTTAGGTACTTGAAGATGTAGATCAGTGTTGTCAAGCACTTTCTCAAAGGCTTGGGACACAACTGTATTTCTTCAATAAGAAGTAAGTTATTTAATTTAAGAGTTCTGCCAAGAAGATGTTCTTCAAATGGTGGGGAGCTGTTTCTTCCGCTGTATTTCTTTTTTTAATTCATGAACTAAAAATCTCTTCTTTTTTTCTAACTTTTGGTAAAAAGGGCATCATAGTAGCTGCCTATTGGCTGAGGAGCTAAGAAGCAGGAAACAACTTCTTTCTGTATTTCTTAATTTATGAGTGAAGGAATGGCTAGATTACCTCTGGGCAACTTGAGAGAGCTACAGAAGGAGGCAAGGAGGAATATCTAAGAAGGTTAATGGGATCAGGTTAGAAACCACCGTGTGAAGCATTTCAGTGAAATACAGAAAAGATTTTTAAAAATTTGATATTTGTCTAAATCTGTAACACTCTAAAATCTAGGTTAGATTAAAGAAATGCTACCACTGCAAGTTGATTTCCATTCTAAGTTATTCTTTGATTATATCCCTAATTAATATGTTTTTAAAATAGTATTTATTTCATATTTTCAATGCTTCGCTCATTTGAATTGATACCAATTCCATTCTCTCAGAATATCTCATTTGTTGGTATGTATGTGCGTGGGGTGGGATGGGGGTGGGTGGGAAGAGAGAGACTTTTTAGATTCACTTATATTAACATTGAACTTTAGGCAGCCTACCTCTTGATCCTCAGATTAAAAGGAGAGAACTCAGAAAACAAAAACTCAAGTTCATTACTGACAGGGTACTTGGGTGCCAAATCTAGTCTTTATCTTGCCTTTATTAACATCCCTGTGGCCCACCAATTTCTTCATCATTAAGGCCGACGTGGCTCTGACTCGGTGAAGCATTTGTATGCTTGTTTATTGTTGTTGTAGTTTCAAACATTAAACTGACAACCTTCTGTCACCACCTTAAGGAGAAGATGTGGAATAAAGCAGTGGTGGGATTCAAATAATTTAACAACTAGTTCTCTGCCCTAATGATCGGCTGGGTGGGCATGTGACTGGGTGGGCATGACCAACTTGATGTCACTCATGTTGAGGGGCGCCTCACCTCTCCTTGCCACATCCTCCCCCTCCTCGCCCCTCTCCTCCTAGCCACTCCTTGTCATGCCTGGCCTCACCTCGCCTCCTGGCCACTTGCCTCAAAGGCCTGTAGTTCTATAAAAACGTTGTTCACCTTTTTTCAACTTTATTATCTGCATCTACATTCTATAGATGTACTTTAATGAACCACTGAAAGCAGGAAATGGCTCACATGCTTTGTGTGATAGGCAGCTCACAAAATAGGCTTTTGAAGGGCTGCCACAAAGAAGAAATGGGGGCAATGTATTTTCCAAAGCAGCAGAAAGCAAAATAAACAATGGATGGAAACTGAAGAGAGAAGCAACCTAAAACTAAGGAGAAACTTCTTGATAGTGAGAACAATTATACAGTGAAATGGTTTGCCTCTAGAAGTTCTGGGTGCTCGATCACTGGGGTGCTCTTTGTACAGTCACTTTTGCCCTTGTGACCTCCCGTCTGGACTATGCCAATGCTCTCTACATGGGGCTCCCCTTGAAGAGCATCCGGAGGCTGC
>JAEANM010006112.1:0-18895 GCA_017656035.1 Myanophis thanlyinensis
TATTGTCTGAATTTGAGGGGCTTGGAACGGATTAGGGCATTTACAGGTAAAATGCGTCTCTGCTTACAAAATTTTCAAGTTACAAAAAACGGCTCCCGGAACGAATTAATTTCGTAAGTAGAGGTACCACCGTATGGGGACAAGGTTGAAACTGCCGTGAACCACAATAAAAGCAATTCCAGTAAAACCAAACTTCCAAGCCAGCCGTTTATATCCTAGACATTTCTTTCCCTCAATCGAGCGCCACTGAAAGACGATACGACGGGGGTGGGGGTGGGGCGGATGAGATAATATAACAACGCAGCGATTTGAGGCAAAACTCAACCGCGGCCTGAGGAAGAACAGCGACAGAACCTACCAACCCGGCTGAGCGCTAGTGCGCAAGCGCATTCGGGCGCTCTTAGAAAAAGAAATGAAAGCCCCACTGTTGATGGTTGCCGAGCAAACGGCGTTGCTTAGTTACCCGCGGTAGCGGATCCGTCCCTAGCCAAGCTCTTCTCTGTTCGACCGACCATCATGAGCCTTCAGCCGGTCCAAGGCTTGCCGCTTGTTCCGGGCTCGTCCTTTCGGGACCCGACGGTGAGGAAAATCTCCCTTTTGCTTTCCACACCATATTTCCTCCGGAAGAGTTGGCGGTGTAGCCCATTAGACTAAGCGTCTCCCTCGAGTCTTGAGACTCCGGTCGACGGCATCCTTTTAAGAGTGAGATGCTTCACAAATAACCCCACTTTCCTGTCATGGAATGAGACAATTCTAGGTTAAAATATGGCATCCCGGCCTCTAAGAGCGCTTTCAAGCCATTTTGTAGCCATCTGTTATTTTTAAAACCTGGTAGCTCCAACGTTTAAGATTTCTTAAGACACGTTACAGAAGAGCATCAAAGGGCATAACAGTTTAAGTCACAGGGGTCGGGAACCTTGGCTCTTTCATGACTCATGGACTTCAACTCCCAGAATTCCTGAGGCAGCATGGCTGGCTGAGGAATTCTGGGAGTTGAAGTCCCCGAGTCATGAAGGAGCCAAGGTTCCCGACCCCTGGAACTTTAAGAGAAAAACATTGAATAGCCTACTGCCTTTTCAGCTCTTGCTACCAAATATTAAAACGATTGAATGTTAGTGAATTGTTTTTGATATTAAATATATATTTTAATCACTATCACTTCAGACCTTGATGTGATGTCATCTTATGCAAACTCATATAGCTCACCAATAAAGGGGAATATTTGTAGCTCAGGATTGAAATGAGGGGTCCTTTGTTGATCTCCGAGCTTGCTTGTTTTCTTGCAAATCCATGGAGATTTTCAATCATCCAGGTCATGGTTGTCCCAAAGGTGTTTTTTTTCCCCCTTTCTTTTCTTTTTCCCAAGAGGCAGAGACTTTCTGTTATTATTATTTTTTTTGAAGCCATTTCACTTCTCACCCAAGAAGCTTTTTCAGCTCTATTTTCTTTTCTTGCAGATGTTTCATTATGTTGGGACTGATGATGTTGTCTAGTTTGGGTAGTGAAATATCTCTAAGAAAACAACCAAGCTCAGAAAGCACCAAGGAACTCTCATTCATCTCGTTAAAATTTACATCAATATGTTAAATGTAAACTAAGAGTATTATTAAAACATATTTTACTTCAATATTCCTTTTATTTTTATTTTTTTTAAATATAGTCCTCATTAAAAAGTGTTTGAAACTCTAAGGTCATGAAGAGTTTAAAACTGTTCTAGAGGATGTGAAGTATTATTATTATAAATATAATATATTTTTGAGAAAAAGATTACATTAATGTATTTTTAAAATTAAGTTAGGGTTAGGGAGGGTCATAAATGAAATTTGGCTCTAAAGACAAATATATTGAGACAAAACAATTTAAAATAAATGTATTTAAAATAAAATTTAAAATAAATGTGTTATGTTAAATACATGGGTCTGGTCAGCATTTGAGTCTGTATTTTTGTTGTTCTGTAGAAAACTGCTTTTCATCGTTCCCAAACTCTAGATTTCAAGAATGGTTTTGCCTTTAAGAAACTTCCAACTGTGGGGATAGGTGGAAATCGGCTTTATGTAAACCAGTTGTCTCAAGCTGAACTTGATGAATTATCCAACAAGAGACCCACCTTAACTTATGGTGAACCTAAACAAGCCCCACCTTCAGATTTCATCCCAGCACATGTGGCTTTTGACAAAAAGGTATTTTCTCAAACATCTGATTTCAGGTACAGGTATTTATTGCAAAATTAAAAAGAAAAACATTGCTATGTGTCTCTTGAATCACAAATAATTATATTCTGAATTTAAAAAGTATGGGTGTTTTGGCCGAAAACCCAGTCCAAATTGGTTAAAAAATACAGCAGACGTGAGGTCAGTTTGGATGACTGCGAAGGGTCCCGTTTATTCCAAGCCGCGAGCAAAACTCACGATGAGCTTTTGCTCCGGTTGTAACTGGAGGAAAAGAAGTGAGCCGCGGTTTTTATATTTTGATGTCACTTTCCGCTTTTCCCATTGGCTGGGCGAACCAGCCAATGGGAATCGCCCATCCGGCAGCCAATCAGCTGCCAGTTCAAAAGTCCGCTTAGTCGGACCGGAGTGGAAACTCCGGCTGCGCCTGCGCAGTACATTACAATGGGTATTTATGGGTATTCTATTTTGGACAAGTGTTTAAGATTAGCTGTTTATTTCTGATATCTATTTGTCTGCCCAGGAAAGTAGTCCATATCAAGAAACAAACTTTGAAAAGACTGCTGGGGTGTCTCTTATTTGCAGGTTATAATCATAGCTTCTTGAAAGACTGTCAGAGTTCTTTCTTTTTTTATAAAATACATAATTAAAAATGTCTTTCACAGGCTCCCTTCTTTTTATTGATTAACAAAAAATGACAGTAAATATTGTGCTTTCCTTCACCATGATTATCTACTTTCCTCTATACTATCAATAGTTTAGTTACATATTTTAAGACTTGTAGTGTAGAGCCAGATTCAAGTACACCCTCTTTCTTGCAACACAGCTCTGGGCCAGTCATTCAGTTTAGCTTACTTCATGAGACAGAATGGATTCAGCACATGAGCAACCTCCAAGTTATATTTTGGGAGATGGGGGGAATTGCAAGCAGCTTTCATTCTATAAAAATAAATGTTACAGTGCAGAATTTAGTATAACCCGTTAATGCTATGCAAAGAGACTTCTGCTTCTACATTTAAAGTGACAATAAAGTTATTCCAGCATAAATACTCTTGTAGAAAATTAAAACATTTTACATTGATTGTATTTTTGTCAGTCAAAAGTTACTTATTTTTATAATTGCATTTATAGCTGTATCGTCCACAATTGTACCATCAAAGGATACAAAATAAAATTTGCCATAGTAATAGTTTGCCATTGCTATTAGCTTGGTGTTAAATAGAAATTCCCTACCTTCTATGAAGATAGTGCAGCTTTTTGTAAACTTACATTTAATATTAGTAAAATATACAATAATAGATTTTTATCACTTGATCTCACACATCGAGTGGGTTTCCTGTCATTTTTATCGTTAATGTAATTTTCCTTATGTATGGTTGGTTTTTTTTATTTTTGCTAGGTGCTCAAATTTGATGGATACTTCCAAGAAGATGTTCCTATGTCTACAGAAGAGCATTTCCGCATTCGTCAAGTGGGCATTTATTACTATTTGGAAGATGATAGCATGTCTGTCATGGAGCCCATTGTTGAAAACTCAGGGATTCCTCAGGGAAAGTTCATCAAAAGACAGCGCTTGCCCAAAAATGATCGTGGGGATCATTATCATTGGAAAGATCTGAATCGAGGAATTAATATTACTATCTATGGCAAGACTTTCCGGATCGTTGACTGTGATCGATTCACCCAGGTACTGTAATCTTGCTAATCTACAGCATTACAGTAATAAGATATTTCTATTGCAGTATTAAATATGGGGATAAACTAGAGTATTAATTTTATAGTAAAATACACATATGAAATACGTTTCATAATAACTATGAATTCTAAAAACATATCATATATACACGCTTATGGTGGAGACAGACATTTCTACCATAAATAGCATTGTGTATATGTGATTACTTTTTAGAATTATGAATCATATTTTTACCCATGCTACATTATCAGTGGAGTTCTCATAATGGCTATTTTTGATTCTTGTACTCTTTCACAGTAGTTTTAGTAATTGATTTCATTTACATTTGCCTGAGATCTCTCTGTCTGTCTGTCCCTCACTCTAGCTCTTGATAATATAGGAGGTCTGTTTTGAGAATAAAAACAATGGGTTCTCTCAAAAAGAGAGAATTCAGTTCAGAGTAGCATTTACTCAGTTTTACTAAGATTAATAAAGCCATGGCAGATAATGCAGTGCAGTTGTTTTTCAAGGTCTGAAGGTTCTTGCCTTATTTCAGTAACATGGGAAGACATTTTTAGTATGCCTGCCACAGATCGCAATTCCACCTCTAAATGCAACTTTAAGGCAGTCTTGCTGTATGATTTCTTAATGTGTTTATTTGAATATTAAAAATGTGATTACCGCTTATGTAGACTTTCCTGGAAAGCCAAGGAATTGAACTGAACCCTCCAGAGCAAATGATTTTTGATCCTTATATAGAGCTACGTAAAATGCCTCTACGTATGTATGTTACCCCTTCAGATTTCGATCAGCTTAAGCAGTTTTTGGCATTTGACAAAAAGGTGAGCTTTAGCTTTGTTTCATATTGCACATAATCTACTTTTTTGTGCATTCAAAACATTTTAAGCAGTATGAAGTATGAAGAATGGTCATACCTACCACTCATTCTGTGCCATCATAAAGTTTGAATGGTCACTGAACAAATGGTTGTTAAATGAGGACCATCTGTATTCATTTGTCTCCAAAGTTATATGAACCTGTGCAATTAATAGGTTTAATAAATGGCTTGCTATTTTATGTTGCTTTGTTGAAGTTTTAACATGACTGTGTTTTTTGTCTTTACTGTAATTGTAAGGAAGATATGATTTTGTCCTCTTTATTAATTGTGATTCATTTTGATTGTGAGACATTATGCTTACATGAGAAAAGTTTCTATTCTTCCATGATGAGAATGAACCCTACACCATTTTTTCCAGGTTCTTCGTTTTTATGCCATTTGGGATGACACTTGGAACATGTTTGGCGAAAGGCGGAGATTTATTATCCACTACTACTTGGCAGATGACACAGTGGAGGTGCGGGAAGTTCATGAACGAAATGATGGCAGAGATCCTTTCCCAGTCCTGATAAGACGCCAGCGCCTGCCCAAAATATTTTTGGAGAAGAAAGGTATTAACTTTCTCTGGTTGACAAGTCAGATATTTTCTAGGATAATATCTATATGAATAAAAAGTTTAGTGCCTTCAAGACCTTCGTACAAATACTTTTACATATAATATGAATCCATTAACATTTGCTGCACAGATAATACAACATGAGAATCAGCTGTAACAAGATAAGGAATGCATATGTTTTCAGAGAGGCTGATGTACTAAAAGTAGTAAAATAAGAGTGCATTTATTCAGACAGTCATTCAGATGCATTACTGAAGTACTCATTTCTAATTATACTCTTTTATAAAGTATTGAAATGACCCATGCTTGCCTTTCCTAAAGTTAATGCAGCTTTTTAAAGATGCTGGCTAATTGATATTTGGCAATATGTTCTCAGATGCTATGAAAATTAGACCCAGGATAATAAATAAAACTGATCGTCTTAAAAATGTGAGTAAGCCAAGGAAAGATGGCATTTTCCAGTGTCTAAATATGTCTTCATTTGGAATAAACAGCAGCAATGGAAATCTTACTAAACTGCCTTTTTTTTTTCTTTTGCAAGAAAACTTCCCAACCTGTGTGCTGGAGATTTCTGATCAGGAGGTCTTAGAATGGTTTACAGCTAAAGATTTTGCAGTTAGCAAACCCACCACTCTACTTGGACGCACTTTTTTCATCTATGACTGTGATGAGTTCACTCGACAATTCTATCAGGATAAATTTGGCATCACTGACTTCCAGGCAGTTGATATAAGGAAGCCACTCCCAGAGGAAATCAAACAGGTAAAGGGGAAAAACAAAGAAGAAACTGCAAATGAAGCCAGTTTTTAATTAAAGGGCAAGGTAATGGAGGTCAGAACATGGAGTAGGACTAAGAAGAAGGACTGACAAGCAGTGGGAACGAGAGTTGCTAGAGAAATTCCAGAAAGCAAGTCAGGCTTCATAGACACAAAAAACAGAAGTACTAAGAAGCATCATTTATACGAAGTCAAAGTATTACTGTTTATTCATTTACCAATGGGTAAAAGTTTCAAAATACACAGTAGAGAGTTTAACTTATGGTGACAAAGGCTGCTTTTCAGATGTTATTATTTATTTAGGAGTAAGTAAGAATGTAGTGGAAGGAAAAAACAGGTAGAAAGTGTCATCAGGTATCAACTCAGCTAGACTGTTTTTTATTATCTTTCCTTCTCTTCTTTTCAAATGAAGAATGCTTTTTGCTATTTTTTTACCATCTCCAAATGCAGTTCTTCCAGATGGAAAGTGGTTGGAGATGAACATTGCATTTGCATCTGTCCTTTTAATAAAACTTCCAGATTTATTACAAGATAAACAATTCTACATTGAATTGTTTTGTCAGTAACTATAGCGCTAAGATGAACAGAAACATGTTGATGCTTAGGAACAGAATCTCCTAGTTGTAATAGTGTCTTATCCATCCCATTTCTGCTTTTATTGATGCTTCACAACAGAGTACAGTAAGGTTCTTTAAAAAAAATTAAACATTTAACTTTAAATTTACTTTTAAATATTTTTTTAAAAAACTTTAAAACATGTCATTTTACAATACTGTGAGTGAAGTTTCATGGTTCAATATTGTATTTTTTTTCTTGGTTTATTTTATCTACAGATAATTCCTCCCTACAATGGTTATGGTTTCCTTGAAGACTCTCTTCAAAACTGTTTTAGTTTGATTCCACAACCTCCTAGGAAAAATATTATTAAAATGCTAGAGAATGACCACAAAATTTTACGCTATGCTGTTAGAATGGTGAGTTGGCATAATTTACAGTTTTCAGTGATTGAGTTGGGAACTAGAATTTTAATATTACCTCCAGAGATAAAGGTCCAAGGAGTAAAATTTCAGTGTAATAAGATGTATTCATATATATGAGTTTTTAATCTAAACTCTTGATGACTCTGACAACCTGATGACATTGCTGAAAGAAGATCAGTCCATAATAATATAAACTCTATTTCTCACAAGTCAATAAAAATAGATGATGTTAAAATATTGTATCAGAATAGTATTTTAATTCAAAGCACTATGAATACATAGAATCTGATTAAAATTGAGAGTTTTCAAACTAGGAAGTAATGGGAAACACATATATGTGGATGTACAGTATACAGTATAGCCTTGGCTGGTTGAGGTTATTTATTGGGGCTCTACATTTAGTTCTCAGCTTAAGTAACTATAGTCCTTTTTTGTTGCTTTCATTTCAGAGCATCCAATCATTTTATTACTGTAAGATTACATTTCAGAAGGTTTTCAGTTGTGAAAGCAACTTTGATGTATATAAAACCAGAAACAACATAAAAGATAGATGTCCCATCAAAGGAATAAGCTGCCATTAAATACTCAGGCCTGTTACATTGTATAGGACTGTGAGGGCGAACCTATGGCACGTGTGCCCAGGTGGCACCCAGAGCCATTTCTGCGGCGATGCGAGCCATCGCCCCAACTCACCGATTGCATCTGTGCATCTCCTCTTGAAACTGTACATGTGCGGGACTCCCACACAATTGGTACGCAAGCAGCAATCCTGGACAACCACATGCATGCGCAACTAGCATGCAAGACTGTGCATGCGTGTGCAGCTGTAGCGTTCACATACACAAAAGGCACAAGTTGAAATTGTTCATGCGTGAAAAGTGTGCGTGCAAATCACGCATCTGTAAAAAGTGTGCAGAAGACTCATGCACAAAGCAGTGTGCATGCTCACATTCAGCACTCAGTGCCAAAAAGGTTTGCCACCACTGGTATAGGAGCTTGATTAAATCATAAATTACACAGGATCCAGCAATGTGATGCGGCTGTTAAACAGGTTAATGATGTCTTAAGCTATATTAACAGAATTATAAAGTCCAGAAAATTGCAGAACAAAATTTGTTTAAATATTAGGATAAATTTCTTATGACTCAGAGTTATTTTAACAGGAAAAAAATTCCCTTTACTGAGAGGTGGTAGGCTCTCCTTCAATGGAGATATTTAAACAAAAGTTAAATAGGCATCTTCATGGAGAGTGATGCAAATGTAATTTGCTTTGAACAGAGAACATATGACTTCTGAGGTCATTATCTGATCTATGATTTGAACAATTTAAATAATGATTCAATTGGTTATTCAGCTGCTTTTTACACAATGGATTAATTCAGTATGACTGGGAATTCTGGGAGCTTCAAGAAGATGTCATGTTGGGAGTAGCCAAACATGAACAAGACCTTTAAGTATAGCATATTTAGCAGCTTACATTTGATTTTTTAATCTATCCAGGAATCATCAAACCCTGATGACAGCAAGAGACATTTTGTCCTCTCCTATTGCCTCGCTACTGACATGATAAGCATTTATGAACCACCTGTGCGCAATTCAGGAATTATTGGTGGCAAATACCTATGCAAAACTAGAATTCCAAAGCCAGGGTCCTGTACAGACGATCCTGTTTATTATGAACCTGCCGACTTAACCATAGGCGCTATGATAGAAGGTAAGCAGAAAGATGGAGTATAAATATTTTAGAAGTGAATATTTAGGCACATATTCAATCTTCATTCTATATTTTTTATATAAGAAATGTTTTTCTCTGTTAGAATTATCCAAAAGAATATAGCATAGAGAATTATGTAATTTGCAGCTAAAACAAACTAGATATTTTTTCTCCAATTTCCCTTGCTTTCATTAGTCACTGTTGAGCTATTTGAACTGTAAAGTTCACAAGTGACTTACTTTTTCAGGTTAGTTAACAACCTGGGTTTTTGGAGAGGTATCTGACTTTGAATGATAAAATTTTACTGACAAATTTTACTGACAAATAAAACAAAGCACTAAGAAATGGTAGAAGTAAAACTTATTGTTAGTCTTCCTACAGTTTATTCCTATGGCCTTACACCTTTTCCTCGGATCAAAATAGAAATCAAAATGTTGATAGAAAATAACTGCAGTTGCCAGGTTCTTGTCCTGTTTTGGGAGATATGGTTAGCTTGTTTCATGTTTTCTTTCAATCGCTGCAAAACAAAAAATAGGTTATTGAGCTGCAAATTTAGTTAAAACCTTTTACTTCTTGGACTGCAGGCTTGGTCTTCTAAGAAAATAGCCAGTCATCTGTGGCAAGGGTAGTTCAATACTATCTTTTCCATTTATAGAGCTTCAAGGATTCCACCAATGCAATTCAATGACATATTGTTACTTTCCAGATTTCTATTTTTCATGTTTTCCCTGCATTACTGAAAAGGTTTAAAATAAACACATTATGGTATTGCTAGGCTTAAAGCACCTATTGTGTGCTTATAAAAATCCCAAAATATTCAGCTTTGTCCCTCCACCAATGTTGCCACATCACCACCAGTGTTGAGAATTTAGAAAGCTGAAAAAATGTGTACTATCCCCACCTCTGAAAAAGTTGCACAAGTTCAATCTATATTTCTGGAACTGGCAGACAGTTGGTCATGATGATGACAGATTGTCTCTTTCATGCAGTGTTTGGCCACAGGTTCATTATTGTGGATGCAGATAATTACGTGTTGAATTATATGGAAAGCAATTTGGAAAGCTTCCCAGCATCTGTTGTGCAGTCTATGAGAAATCATTTTGCACCCTGCATGGCAGCAATAGAGGAACTAAAGAGGTGAGCACTTCAAGAAGATATCCATAGAAAATGTTTCATGCCTAATATTAATTATGCTGATTCTGCAGCTGTTGACCTGAGGATGATGGAAGATGTTCCCTTTAAATGATCATAGACAATAAATCAATAGCTATTATCTGAAAACTATTATCTGGCTATTACCTTCAAACATTACCAGAGCATAGTATCAGGAAAAGACACTTGCTTTCACCCTCCACCAAAGATTCACATAGTTGATTATTGTGAGTAAAATAATGGACGTGAATCACATTTTCTTTCAAGTTCCTAGATGAGTTAACTATCCTTGTAGATGATGTTCAATCAGATTGAATAAACCTGAAATAATCAAATGTTTTATTCATGTGAGTACTGCTTGCATGGAGCGAGAAGTAACAGTTCTAGCTAGAGAAAAATTGGAGTTGAATTTTAATTAAAAGAGACACAGAGGAAAAGAATGGTGACTTATCTGGCAGAGTAAGATCGGGATCTGTTGTTTAAAGTCAGATAAATTTGGAACAGTTATGCTGAAATGGTTTATGATTTGTTTTCAGTAGGCTTAGTAAAAATTTAGTAGAGTGGTCAGAGTGCATTGCAAACTGGGGATATTCATTGACAGTGTAAAATGTACCTGCGTTAGTGTGACATAGAAGTAAATCTTAAGAATGGCTTTTCTTTTGAATGGTAAGGGATAACTTTTGTCCATTTAGTTATAAGAACTAATATTTCCCAATGCTATCTATATAGAATATACCTAACCATAGTTAGATTAAAATACAAGTGATTAATCATAATTTTAGGAAGCCTTTCAAGATGATTGAGTCCAGTGGTGGAATTCAATTTTTTTTACTACCAGTTCTGTGGGTGTGGCTTGGTGGGTGTGGCTGGGGTGGTCATGTGACTAGGTGGGCAGTTTCTGTAAGTAAGATAATAAAGATTAGGCTAGAAATAACACCAGAATGTTTTTTTCCTGCCTTCTTTACAGGATTAATCCTGTAAAGTGGAAAAAAACAAAAACAAAAGGAGATTTCTTTTAACAACCGGTTCTCCGAACTGCTTAGAAAATTTACTACCGGTTCTAGCGAACCTGCTAGAACCTGCTGAATTTCACCTCTAGTTGGGTCTTGAGGATATCATATGACATGCTAGCTTATGTAAAGGAAGTTCTTTTCTCCCTCTAGGTTAGCTTCTAATGAGCCTGACCCGCAGGAGCTAGCTGCAGTATTGGAGCAGATTCAAGAACACATGAGGCGGCATAATTATCTGCCAGACAGCAATATGCAGGAAGCTTTCCTTCAGCAAGATAAAGATGGCTCAGGACTTCTAAACAAAGCAGAGTTTTTTGCCCTTTGTGACCATTTTAAAATACCAACTGATGACCCAATTTTCCAAAAGGTAAAAAGTATGAGCTGGCAATCTGTTCTACCTGTAAGGCAAGGCTGATCAACAGTGAGAACAATGATAGAAATGTTCAAAAAGAAAAATAGCTGTATTTAGGCTTTTGAATTTGGAAATACAGGTAATGGGGTATTAATAGTGTATGGAGACAGTGTTGCATCTGTTCCTTCCATAATTCTACCAGTATGACTTGGAGACTGGGATCAGTCTAAAATAATTATGGCTATATATTTGCTTTCATTTCTTTCTTTATAATACCAATAAAGATAATTGTTACATAATACAGAATAGAATACAGAATATCAGAGTTGGAAGGTACCTTGGAGGACTTCTAGTCCAACCCCCTGCCCAAGCAGAAGACCTTGTCCCATTTCTGACAAACGGCTGTCTGATCAGTTCTTAAAAACATGCAGTGTTATAGGATCCTATATCATGGAGAGTTACAATCGGGAATGCATTTTGCAACAAAAATCTTACTACTGCCGATTAACTGTACATGCTCTTAGGACATGTGGCAATTTAAAAAAATGAAACTACAGCATTTACAACTTTTCATTGGCTTCTCTCTCTCTTTTTGCAGCTTATTAAAATGTGTTCTAATGAGGAAAATCAGGTAAGATACCCTGACTTCCTCAGAGCTTTCCAGGCTTGATCAGTTCAAAACTAGCAGTTACCAGCTGTACAAGATCAATTTCTATTAAAAACACTAATTATTAAAAGCTGCTGTGGTATTCCTTCCTTTTTTTTTTTTTTTTACCATATACTCAACATCATTTTCCAGATTACTTGACAAAAACAGTCTATCACAGCTCTGATCCTTCTAGTAGAGTGAGAGTGAGATAATTATGGGTAGTTCTTTATTGCCTGGGAGGCAAATGACATTTGTGGGATTCTGTGTAACTATTCTGTGTAACTATTCTGTAATTATTCCTTAGTCCTTTAGTAATAGACCTACTTTATCAATTATGAACAATATGCCTGTCTCCCACAGTATATACCAGCTTGTTCAGTCTGGCAAGGTGGCATGCTCTGGGTTCCGTCTTTCAGGTCCCTGGAAGTGTGCCTTCTTTGTAGCAGCACCTGTGCTCTGGGATGTGGTTCCCCTGAGATTTGCATGACTCCTACACTACTGGCTCCAAATGTGTGGCTTTTCACGGAGGCCTTCAGTGAGTGCAATTGACACTCCTTTTCTTTCTTTGTTTCCATCCAAAATTGGGTTGTTACTTGTTTTAAAATGTGTTTAACAATTTGTAAACCATCCAGGGTTGCTGGAAGTTGGGTGGCATGTAAATTTATTTTATATTATAACAAATGCACAGAAAAGTTAAATCCCTTAACCATTCATCTTATGCCTCAGTGAAGTTGAAAACATGTATTACAAGAACCTCAGGATTCAGAACTTTCCAGTCCCTAAAGTAGGAGGGGAAGACATTTAATGGCAGTCTGTTGTTAATATGATTTCCTTCCTGTTGTCTGAAGCAAGTAAAATTATAAGCCTTCATTTAAGAAAGGATAAAACTTATTTAGGTCAACATGTAAGAACCAAGCAAACATATGTTTCAACAGAGTCACTACACTTGCTCTGTCCAGGATTTTCCTGAGACTTCTTACAATCTCAGCATATTCCATAGGAGTTTCAAACATATTCAAATATTCTGATATTACTCAGCCAGGCAAACAGGCCTGCAGCAATGAACACACAAACTGATTAGGAACCATGCTTTCATAGTTCATGGTGAAGAATAAATTAGTAGTAAATGAACAATGGTACTTTTCATCATTCTATGCCTTTTTTATTTCAGAAAAATAGTTGTATCACAGATTGCTTTAATAAAAGCTCTTTAACAATAACAAAAATATCATAAACAAAATTGGATTTTCCAATGGTGGGAATAAAACACTGAGGAAAAAAAATCCCCCCAAATTGTCCCTTCCCTCCCTGCAAACCAGGAGACAACAAGATTAAATTTAAATATGCAAGATTAGGCTTAGATTTGGTCCATAATTAGAATTACTAATGGGAAAAAACCCAGCCATGTACACTTCTAATATAACATTTTCTGCTCTATACTGTCATTTGTAGAACAATTATAATACTTAATTTCCAAAGAAGGTCAACAAAACAAAGCCCTTAGAAACAACCCTGATGTAGCTGTGGTTTCAGGATAATAAAGTTTTTTTTTTTCTGGAAGACACAAAAGAATGTATAGAGGTAAACAGTTTTCCACTTAATAGTATCAGAAACAGAACAAAAACTTAATTTCAACCAGACTGACAGCAAATTATCTGCAACCTTCACAATGCATTTTACATAACACCTACAAATTGTTTAAAAAACAAAGCCTAAAAAAATAAAAATTGTACGGGTAGGACATTTAATTATTTTGCTAGCTGCTTTATCTCATGGGTACTTCAAAGAAAAGCAAACCATATGATATTTCCAAAATCACATGGTTTGACTACTTACTGAACTTTGGAATGCTTAGTTAGATCTGAATATTATGCTACATATCTGTTGATCCATCTAGGCCAGGGATAAGCAAATTTGTGCCCATTGCAACTTCTTGAACCCCATCATGCTCTCTGTTCTAACTTTTTAAAAACAGTTTCAATTTTAAAAAAATTGGGACGGTGGCATATTCTAAAATGAAGCACCAGCCTCTAGTATTATCTGTAACCCTGAGGTTCCACTGGGGTAACAAATAATATTTGGGGGCTAATTCACCATTTATTAAATAGGTATTTTGTGACTCATCGTAGCTAACCTGGCATTCACTCTGCAAGCATGCTCAGCATATGTTCTCAAAATTTCAAACATGCTTTGACCCAAAACATTTGATTACCCTTGACCTAGAACAAGAAAGAAAAGGCACTATGAGGTTTGCACTTAATCCTGTGTTAAAAGAAGAATAGGTCCCAGAGAACGAAAACAAATATAATTACATTATGGAGAACTACTTTTCCCATTTCTTTCCGTCAAGATGAGATCATGCACAACAGATCTTACATCGATACCACCTTTTTTAATTGAGTAGTGGGAGAAGCAGAGTATAGAGGAACCAAGTAAGTTAAGATTCAGTCTCTTATTATTTAACTTAGAGTGAGACTATGCTTATTCTCATACAAAGGCACCCTTGGGTTAAAATCCCATTTGTGTTGATGGGTTGTCTCTCTTTACATTCACACACAATATCTACTGAGACAGCAATCTGAAGCAAACCATTAGTGCTGGAGAGGAAAGGTAACTCCCCCTAAATTATTTTCACTTTTATTGTAACACCAGCATCTTTTGTTTTGAGAATGAAAGCACCCAAAAGTAGAAGGCAATTCTCCATAGAAAGTGGCACAAATTGGTGATGTCTTATGTATATGTAACTTCTGCTTAGAACTGCAGTTTCAATGACTGCATAGTGCTTTTTAAAGGCCCCGTTCCTAAATAATTACAAAACTAAGCATAACATCTAATTCTAGCAACAGATGCTATGAAAGACGCTCAAAAGCAGTTGTTCAAAAAGTTTTAGAAATACAATGACACATCCAAAATTAAAACCAAAAGCATCTAGTCTGCTATGGAAATGTTTGTGATATTATGGATTGTTCCGTATTAACAAAAGAGATTCTTGCATCTAGAATAGTTCCAACAATTACACTCACCAAGCAACTACTTATGGTCAAAAAGGCATAGAAATTGAAGCAAAGCGTTCAGCAAAAGCTGCCCCCTTTTGAATAGCTAAACTAATGCATACAGTATAAGTGAACTACAACAATACATATACAAAGAAAAACCAATATGAAAGATAAAAAGATTGGAAAGGCTATATGATAATGTAAGGCACTTGCACAAAATTGTACTACAATTGAAAACCTGGTACTGGATGAAAGGAGTTGGGACTAACTGGGTCAGGGTAAGGCCTGTTTGGATGCTTTTCTGCAGCTTTCTAGAACTAACTATGAGAAACCTAGTTAAGTCTTTTGATTGAGCTTGGTGCAAAGTCAGAAAGCTCCATTTAACTAAGATCAGAATTAACAAAAAGCATAAGTTATTCCAATTTAGAATACTAATGTAAAGAATTGGCGTAAAAGAAGATCTACAAATTGCACATATATTTCGTGGCCCTCAAAGCACTCTCAAAAAGATGCAAGTAAAATATTTGGCTAGTTTTTTGTGTTTTTTTGCATTTCGGTAGCTTTGGGGAAAAAATGAAGAGTGAAGTGAATTCATTATGTTTCCAGAGAGTCAAAGCACTTAAAAATCAGGCCAATTTTATTATACCCACTATTGCAAGATGATCATCAACATGCCACACAGGGCCAAGAGTGGTTCTTCTGATGGTAGAAGCCATACATATCTGCTTTGCAATAGTTAGGTGCAAGCAATAGAGCTATCACATTCACATATGCCTGTAGATTGGCCCACCATATCTGACCTACTTAGCACCATCACTAACCCAGTTTACTCCTTCACTCCTGTACAAAAATGTTACAGATGAGGTATATTTAGAACTCAAGAAGAGCTAAGGAGTGACAGGCACAATATGGTTTAGTTGATTTCAGCTCAGAAGGGCTCTGATCTGAACATTTCAAGATTTTGGTGGGAAGAAAAAAAAACAGCTCTCTGTACACACTCTCAAGTAGTGCCAAGCAGCATTAAAGTTCATTGCAAGAAAAGGATAAAAAGAGACATATGATTCGTCAGAGATACAAATATTGTAAGCAGTTTATAGAGTTTTCATCATCTTTTAAACTCCCCCAAAATTTTACAGCTAAGCTATATCCCTGACTCATGAAACTTATCGCTACTCATTAATCATGCATTGCTGTCTGCTAAGACTGTAGCAATCCTTCTTAACAGTTGATCTAAATGGAAACCAGAGATGCTCTGGCAGGATGAAACACATGGTTAATGTATTTGGTTTGGCAGGTCTTAACCTATGCAGACCTACTTTAGACACAATAAAAGCATTCATAAAAAGAAGTAGTTGGGTCAAATCCTGGGACACCCAACTACTAAGTATGTATTCTATTGATTTCATTCAATCTATTAATGAAATAGATATTTCTATTCCAAATTATGGCAAAAGAGAATAGAAATCAAAAGTTTGTTCTTTGTATCATTTGAAAAGCAAAACAACACTATAAGATGATCCAGTTACACTAGGGCTTAAAACAAGACATAGTCATGAAGCAACCCTGCTGAATAAAGTAAGCTTCAGCATTTACAAAGGAAAACAGAAGACATTTTTCATTAAAACAAAAAACATTAAAGGTGTACAAAGTAACTCTAAAAATTGTGTGAACAACCCAGATTTTTTTGTAGGGGCCAAATCAACTTAGTTAAAAGAAATGTAGAAATGGGTGACTTCCGAGGTAGATTTCACTTTTTAATATCATCCACCAGTTTTACAAATTGTGCTCCCCCTTTTTGAGACATTATTCCTTTTCTCCCCTTCTTTATCTTTCATAATTGAACCTCATTGAACCTGCTAAGCAACTAGGAACTAAAATGCCTTCTGAATAAAAACAATTTCCGTAGTTTTAGAAATAAGAACACCAGGGCAGGCATGAATTCAGATCCTATTAGATGCTACTTAGAAAAAGAAGTACTTGGGAAAACAAATGACTCGTTACAATTCTATACCGCAATGAAATGGAGTAAGCCTTTTTGAATTTGTTAGAATTTACTTTTGAGAAAATATGCATAGGAGTACATTTCATAAACAATTTTATATTACTATTCTATGATTGGATGGTGTTAAAACATGAATGACTCAAACAAGGCTACACTAGCACTTCCTTAAGAAGGTCAACAGATAAAATCTCCAAATTGAAAGATATTATCCTCTTGTGAACAAATCAGTCTTCTTTTCTTCACTAGTAAAAATGCCCTGAGCTCCTTTTTTAAATGAATGGAGAAGCTTCTCGCTTCCCTCAAGATGCTATAGGCTGAGAGTTCCTAGGCCAATGAAGATGAAAATCATACTTCACACATACTAAACTGACAGGACAAGTACATTCTCCTGTTTTAGGAAAATTCAATTGTTTCTAAGAAAACATTCTGTTTTAGGACCAGAAGAGGAAGATAACAAAGAGGACCATATCTGTTCCAGTCTTCAGAAGGTAACTAAAGCTACAAATGAAACTTGAACTTTGAAAACTGAGCATGATAAATTATAAACAGATAAAAGTAATCACCTGTATCTTTCCATCATGTTTTGAAAACCTAACAAATCCTAACCATTTTACAAAGCTTACTGAATTTGTGACATAAATACAGAATTCAGATTAAAGGACGCTCTTTGAACAGGACTGAAACTGCATTTCTTTCAAAACCTATATTTGCAAGAGTATATTTTCTAGAGAAACAAGAATTTACATCCTCCAAATCTACTCCCAGTACCAAATTCCATCATGGGCTGAAGCTGTAATCTCTCCAAGCCAAAAAACAGATGTAAGGAAGTGAAGGAGAGAAATGGTATGTTGGGAACAGGGTTCTAAAATTAAAATAAAAAATAAAAACTTCTGGGAGGATGAAAACAAGTAATATGTTTTTTGGAATTGCACAATACACAACAGGACAAGGAAAAGCTTTTGGTGTTCTCAAGCCCCTCTGTTAAGGATGAAGGCCTTTTGGTTATTGCAAAAAGAGACCGAGACAGAAAGACATGAGGATTGGGGAGGAGAGAGAGCGAGCTTGGTTCACTCTGTGGGCACATTACTTGAGGTGAAGCATTTTGAGGACAGAAGAGAAGAAGGTGCTTCTTATTTCCACAATCCTCATTCTTACACCTCTGTCTCCTCAAACATCCCATGTAGGCTGTGCTTTGGTTCTACAGAGACTTGAGTTTCTTGTTCCGTGGTGAGGTACCATTTTCGGCCTTTACTACTCCATTTTCATGGTAACCTGTAAAGGAGAGTGGAAAAGGGAAAGAATAATGAGAATTTTGTTTTAACAGATTGGTTTCTCTATCATGTTTCTTGAAAGGGAGGCAATGGTAGCTAATAAGAGGCTTCCAATTAGGTCATGGAGACACAGTCTTCTTCAGAAATGTCATGTCACCTCACTGCCCACTGCAGATTTCCCCAACCTTGTGCTCCCCAAATGTGTAGGACTGAATTCCTTAGAATTTTCAACTAGCAGAGCTACTGAGTGAAATCACAGTGAAGAAAGCTGCTTTGCATAACCCACAATAAAGCAGACAGAAGCAGCATTACAGGAAGTATTTCTAGCATAGCAGGGGCATTTATACCACTGCCGAACCAGAAAGTTTAAGCCAGCATAAGTCCCTTATTTGCATGCTTCAATTTAATAAAATTTTTGCATATTGATATGCATTATATTGTTAATCACTGCATTTTATATGTATAATAAAATAAAATTAAACTATATTTCCTATTCATGCCTATACATACAGCTATGCTGTATGAGTTAGAGACTGTAGCATTGAGGAAAAGACATGAGGCAGAATTGGAGGTAGCAGAGATGAGGATGTTGAAGTTCTCTTTAGGAGTGACCAGGATAGACAGGATTAGGAATGAGCACATCAGAGGGACAGCTCAAGTCAGCTGTTTTGGGGACAAGGTCAGAGAGGCCAGATT
>JAEANM010006113.1:0-18894 GCA_017656035.1 Myanophis thanlyinensis
AATTGAATTAAATAATTAAATAAATAAATAAATGTGCTTAAATTTCAATGACCACATGTTCTTTATCAGAAAGGGTAGTTTTCTTTATTTTAAAAAGCTACACTTTAAATTTATTTAAGTATTTATTTTCTTGGTTTTGCTCTTGAGTTTTCCTTTGTAAAGCAAAGTTATAAACATAAACAATCTTTTTTATCCTTATTGAATGCTTTCAAATTTTCCCCTTTTCAGTTTTGTCCTTAATTTGGTAGCTTAAATACACACCAGAGAAGAGAAGATTTTCAACTCAACTGGAGAGTTCAGTAGGATCCTTCATACATTAATTTGTCTAATTTGTCTAATCAGTTTGATTTAAAGGTATATACATATACATGCATGCATACAAACATACTCTAAATTCCTTCTTGCAAGTTGCCCTTCATAACCAAAACCCTAATTATAATACATACATATGCATGTATGTAATTATAAATGTTTTTGGTTAATTATTAAGGGCAACTCGCAAGAAAGAATTTAGAGTGATTTATCTTCAACACAGCCATGCAGGGATAAGAACAGAGTGGGAAATCATTTAGTGAGCAATGTCAGTGAAAAATATTCTGGCAGTTTGGCCTGCTACTTCTGAGAGATATGGTACTTATTACTTATAGCACAAACATAGGCCAAGAACTCCTCAGGTAAGACTTACGCAACATCTTATGCAACTGGGATTTCAGCTCTTTCCTCATCTCCACTCATGGAAAAGCTCCCTGGATTCAGCCTGCTAGATGTTCATCATATGTGAGTGGGAAAGGAAAGCCATTCCACCCAGAAACTCAATTACAGGAGCCTTGTTCTCTATCCTTTGATTGTGCAAAAAGTCCTTAAACTGTACTGCCTCAAACATGAAACTGCACTCCTTCACTTCTCAAACATCTGCTCATTAAGTAAATTTCCTTCCCACAAATGTTTGGCATCATTCATTTTCTCCAGATTGAAGCTGAACAAAATACTTTGAGGTTACATTCTAATGTACATGGGTGGAACCAACAATTTTATAAGACTAAATTCATTTATGAAACAAAACAGTTTTTGTGGACAGGTCAGGTAGAACCGCAGTGTGTAGATGTGGCAAAAAAACTGAAGTAATGAGGAATGCAATTCTGCAATAATTCTGAAATAGTATCTTCACGATAGATGTGGAAACTAGGATTTCAAGTTAACTCAGGCATTATACACTGTCTATTCATATCATATGATTCATATCATATAAATCATCTATTACATTTAAAAAAAACCTGCCAGGTGCCAGAAAATAGTAAGCCGAAAACAAAGAAGTCGTATTTCTCATAGGCTGAACAATGTTAATTACTCCCTCCTTCAAGAGAATGGCACATTCAACAGTCTCATCAGAGATAAGATATTTACTTCATTAGCACATTAAACTAACTCTCTACCCCACATAGTTCACAGGTATATGATACAATTGATTTTTGCCCTTATTTGTAACTATATAACTTTAGAACTACATTTACTTTTCTTTCAGAAATTCAAAATGACATACACTACATTATTTCCTACAACAATTCCCACAACAAAGGGTGAGCTTAAAGGGACTGATCCCACATCATCCAGTGAGTTCCCATGGCTTAGGGCTGACCTGAATCTGAATCCTTAACCACGATACCCAATTTGCTCTTTTTCTTGAAATAACAAAGACTTACCTTATAAGCTCAATCACAGGTTCCCATAGTGGACTAAAGTTGATATAAAGCATTCCCAGTAAATACCGAAGAGGCACCTAGAATAACATGCTAAATTGTTTGACTGTCTCTTTCAAAAATGCCACTATTACATATTTAACAAGATCATTGGCCTACAAAGTTATTGTTCTTAAATGTCATTAGTATATTAGTATCCAATGTTTTAATTTTGTCAATTTCCTTATATTCTAATAACAATTGGCATAATAGTGACCTTTTTTCCCCTGAAATCTTGGGCTATATATTATATCCTCCTTTATTAGCTGCACATGTAGCCATGCTTGTATCAACAGCTGTTTTCTTAGAAGTTAATTCTTAATCAAATTTTGGATGAGATGCCAGCTCATACTAAACCGCTTGACCAGTAACGTACTGTGGTTACGGGCTATGATTGATGGCTCTTTCTCTCAGCACAAAGGATGTTTCTTTCCATGTTTAACCAGGTAGTACAGTAAATGAAGCCACAATACCGCCCTTCACGTAAATGTGGTCTGTGTTACAAAGGGAAAATGCCCTGAGTCCCACTTCAGCCTAGTAGTTATACAATAGAGTGCCCTCCTGAAAACATCTGACCAATTTGATAGATATTTGGTTAAGAAAGTAAAAATAGTATTTCAGACTTACCAGAAAGATAAGCTACAGTAATTAAATAAAGAGAAATGTCTTGCTTTAAAAACAACAGAATTGCCCTTTATTTGAAACCTAATTGCTAACATAAATTAATCATTACCTGACATCTCCACATAACCCATAAATGTATCTGATCCGAAAATGAAAAGAAATAGCTATGATCTCTATATTCCATGGAAATCCTGGATCTTTACCACTGGTGTGAATTGATTTTGTTTCTCATCATGTTAGTAAAGCCATTATAATGTACAAAAACTGCATGATCTGCTCATAGAAAAATGCAATTATGCCAATACTTTTCACAGACACTTTTACCTCCTGCAAAGCTCCCTCGGGGATCATGGAGCACACCAAATCATGTCTCAGCTTACTCAGGTAGAGCAGCTTCTCACGATAATCATTGATATTTGCTGGCACAAGTTCGGCTTGAAGCAACATACCAAATAACCCCACATCCTTAGCAAATAAGAAAAAAAATGCGTGAGAAAGTTCCTTGAAAGCCAGATGTATACATAGCTTATTTAGCAGAAAGTTTCCTAATCATTGCTAAAAATCAGCTTTTAATCAACTACGTCAAAAAACATTCGGCTGAAAAGAAATTCAATATATGGATATGAATAACATCAAATATTGTTTTCAACCAGAAAAGAACACACCACCCTAAACTTAAATTGGAGCTCTTCCTAGGAATTCATTATTGGTTTAAATGAGGAAAGAAAATCTACTAATATATAAGTATTTTGCAGGAAACAAGCCTTCCCCAAGTGCAAGCTCTACTTTCACCAAACATAATGGGCATACTAACATTTAGAAATATAAGTTAGGGAACACTACTAGACTTGTACTATGGTTTATCTATCACTGCAATTTTAGCAGTTTTAGGAACACTGAAGAAGCCTCTTTCCATATGAATGCTGTACCACTTATTGCACTAAATTACAATTTGAAACATTACCTGAGTTCCTGTTGAAAACAGGTCATCAAAACGACTTAAAATCCGTACGGTTAGCAGCCGCACCTGTTCCAAACATATCATGCTACATTAATTCATTTAATAATATATAAGTCAGCAATAGATAATCCCATAAAATAGAAAAACAGCAACATAAATAAAAATTGTCTCTAAATATTTTTGGCTTCATCTTCTATGAGCGTTAGCCAATTTCCCTAAAGTTAGGAATTATGAAAACTTTAAATAACTTGGATAGGAATAGTGTATTCCCGATACAATATATGTATTTCTTTCCTGTTACCTATCACACTTAAATAGGGTTTTTTTAAATTTGCAGATAAGCAATCTTTCAGACTAATAATTTAATTTATATCAAAATCTGTTACATTAGATGTAGACAAAAGAAAGTGAAAGTCAGTATAAGGAAGTTAAAAGAGGAATATCCATTTCTACATTTTAAAGAAATATATTAGATCATGAAAAAAAAGTAGTACAATTACAACTTCTTGGAGAAAATATCAAGTTGATAATTTATGTTTAAAGCAAAAGGGATGAAATCACATTTTAATAGGAATTCATGTTATGTTCTACAATCTCATCTTCTAACCACTCCTCAAACTGATTTTCTTGTAAATAGCTATCCTTAAGATGTGTGATTATAGAGATTTAAATATCCTCCAATGTTTGTTCTATGTCCTGATGTATTTCTTTTGGGTCTTTGCAAGAGACAATTCTTGTTCATTTGGATAGTGCCAGAGGGCATTCAACACAAAATATTATGTATGCAACACTAATTGACCTGAGGGTGAGAACACATTAGATGCCAGACTGCTGATCACATTGCTGCATTTTTACTGCACATTCTGCAGCAGTGACTCTTTGTGAAGCAGGAAAGACGTGTGGAAAAGCAAAAAAAAAAAAAAAAAAAAAAATCAGTTGGAGATCAACTTACTTTAGGTACACTGGAAGAAATATTGAATTGCAATTTAGAAAATAACTCCATCAGAGTCTCTTTAGATAAGTATTCATGATAACCACACAATGCTAATCTTGTAAAATAGAGATCAGCCAATAGTAAGGCAGATGGTTCTGAGGGAAATGTCCTAAGGAAAAAGAAAATAGTAATCAAGATATATTTTAAAAATATGAGTTTTACTTTATTTTACTTTATTAGTGTCTTAACTCATCCTCAGGCTTTCTATAAAAATCATCTTACATTCCGAGTGATGTAGTACAGAAAAAAGGATGGCTAGACAATGCCATTTGTGCAATGAATATGAATTTAGGCAAAACTTGGAGAGAATGGAAGACAGGCTGGTCTGACATGTTATGGTCCATGAGATTGTGAAGAGTTGGTCATGACTTAGTGACTTACAATATCAGAATTGGGGATAGGAAGGAAAAAGGAAAACAAATGTATGTAAAGGTACATGGACATTAACTGGCCAGTTTTAATGGAAGGGACCAAACAAGATGTCAAGTTGGCTCTAGCATCCTCTAAGCACAGAAACATGCTTGCTTTAATGCCATCTATTAAGTTTATGCCAGGATAAAACTGCACTTTATTATCTGAATCTTAGTCTTATACCATTTTACCACACTAGTTCTCAGATTATCAATAAACTGTAGAGAACTGTATCTTACAGAACAATTGTTTTATCTGTTGCTAATGATGATGATTACTTCTCACTAATATGCACATCTGTGACAGCAAGATGGCAATGACAATCAAACCTAAGCATAATTGATGACAAAGTTAAAATAAACCTCATGCAGCAGCAAGCTGATGTGCCCCATTACAGGATTCAATATAGGTCTCTTGGATTTTGCTCCATGTCATGTTTACCAAAAACTTCACACCTATATAGGAACTCAACCCTTTAAATACAAGATGCAATTTTCTACTTGTCCCAGCACAACTATATTTCCAAGGGCCCTTTACAATAATTGGAATTTCTACCATGAAGTCTTTTTAAAAAAAAAGAAAAACTGAAAAACTGTCTGTGATTATTAATCTTGGGGAATGTATTTCTTCAGGGAAAGAAAAAGTCCCATCTCTGCTTCATAACATGCAAGAAACACCAATTGTGTCTTTTACATGTTCCATGTAAAAAAGGAGTTTCAACAGATCTTAAACTCTAGGTTTAGCAATAAACATGTACATATTAAACATACATTACAAGTAGTCCTTGGCTTACGCCCATTTTTTTCAGCAACCATTCAAAGTTACAGGAGTGCTGACAAAAATCCGGCCAATGCAGCATCTCCCTAACCATAGTTGCAATTATGATTGCAATGGCAGCTGCAGGGATCCATGGTCACATGATGGCTATTTGCAATCTTCCCAATTTCCCACAAGAAAACTGAATAGGAAAACCAGCAGGAAAGGCCACAAGTCACTCTGCTAATTCCCTTCCGCTTTTCTTCTTGGTTGCACCATCCCCTGGCTCATGCAAGCCTTCTCAGGCTCCCTCCCAGCTTCCTATGACTCCATGCAGCCTGCACTGGCTCTCCTACGCCCTTCCCTGGCCTCTTCAACCCCATGCAGCATCCCCGGTCCTTGGACTTCCACCTCTTCCCACGTAATGACTCACACGTCTTGGGGTTATCGCAGCAACTGGGACTGTCCGGGATTGCCATCACTAAGTGATGCAGCCACATGACATAGTGCTTTATGACTTCATCACATAGCAGCAACAATCCCAGCCCAACTGCGGTCATATCCCGAGGACTAGCTTTCATTTCTAATCAGTATATGTATTTCCTTGTCCCAGAAATTTAAACCTAGGTTTGGGTAACAATATAAAATAAAATAGGCCAACTTCAGCTAGAGTTGTTATTTCATAGAGAATTTTTCCCCCCTATTATACGTACATCAATAAAGTCTTTATGCGTTCCACTGGTAACATATCTAGAATTTCCAAGGATTCCACTAAACTAAGAAGCGTACTCACAGCTTGACAAGTCACAAACAAGTTTCCTGAGAAAATGAAAAACAAATTGTGTCTTACTCCATATGCCCATTTCAGAAATACTTTAAAAGTTATAAAAATAAAACATTTCAATTTACAAAACATTTCTTACAAAACATACACACCACCTGTAAAATATATTTTTATATACATTTACAGAAATATGAAAAATATTAACTGAATTTCATATGGTAAATTAAATGCACAGCAAAAGTCTAACATATTGCTTAGATATGAACTAAGTAAGTATGATTATCAAAGATCTGGACATTGGTTTGAATAAGAAAAGCTGAAGCCGATCATATACAGAGAATCAATACCAGATTAGGAAAGATTTCTTTCTCTTTCAATGTATTTCAGGCAAACATCTGCACATCAGTGATGTAGATGTATCTTTCTAGTATGCATCTTCCACAAAACAATAATGCATTTAAACAACCTTAGTGTAATAATACAATCTATATCAGAAGTTCATGGTACCACACAACAGAAATAATTAGCTATAAGAACAAAGCTTTTCCTATATAATTTTGTCCCTGTACTATTATTTATCTCAACTAATTAATACTGTATTAAAAGCAAAGTAAAGCATTAAAACAGTAGATTAGGCCAATCAAATAAAAATGTTTTAAAATAGAATTGCCAAACTTTTAATGGCCAAAAGGCACATCTGGAATTTGGAGAGCATTTTATGAGTACTTCAAAAATGACTGTCATCATGGTGAGGCTGATCACAAATTATCAATCTATTAGAAGGCAAATAAAGCATTGTGCTGTAGTCCCCAAATGTTTTTCTAAGAACAATTCTGGGATTCATGCAGGACCAAAATGCACCTTCAGGTTAGTGATTATGCTTGAGCAAGCTGGCTACCCATTCATTTTTTTAAATTAAAAAATAGAAAAATTAAATTTAGTAAGGGAGGGAACTGGATGGTGCCAAGAAACATGTTGGCACCCGCAGTTATCTCCAAGGATCATGCTGTAAAGGAAAAGTTTTTTTTTTAATCTGGACAAATAAGGGAGTGTCAATCCAGCAGCAGTCAGAATTAACCATTTTTCTACAAAGTGGACGGGGGGGGGGGGGGGGAGGGAGAGAGAGACAGGGAAGTGTACAGATCATATTTATTTTTACTTCACACTTACAAAGAAAGAACAGGTTAATCTAAAGAGCTAACCTTTGCAGAACTGTCCTTTGTCAAGGGCAGCAAAGAGACTCTCAGAGAACCTTTCAAACACTGGTGTAATTTTTTCTTTCACAAGTGGCCTGTCAACATGTAAATGCAAATGTAAGTTATAATTTTACTGAAGGCTAAGAATTAGTTTCTGAATTTCACCCTTGAACTGTGATTTGATTTTACCCTCCAACAATGTACCCCAAAACATGAATAAAGAAATAGAAGTAGTAGATACTAATTAAGGAGAGAGAAAAATAAGAGAAAATTAGAAGAGAGAAAATTGTAATTTACTTTGGGCAATTTGGACTGAGAATTATAACATTCTGTTTAAAGGTACACTCAAAACTGTAAGAAAAACTAAGAGTAGCAGATTAAAGGTAACATTGTCAGATATATCTACCATTTTTTCGGTAAGATTCACACACACCCCAAAAAAGTGGATGGAAATGTCTGTGCGTCTTAAACAGCGATTGTTGCTGAAGGCCCGCCCACCCACTGGCCCGTTTCTCGCCCTGTTTGTTGGCCTTTTTTGGGGGGCAATTTTTCGAAAACTGACCAGAAAAGGCTGAAAAAAGACAGAAAAACAGGCTGAAAAAACAGGCCAAAAATGGGGCGTGTGGAGGTGGGGATAGATGCCGATGGGCAACGGCAATCCCCGCAGCCTGAATCTGCTGATCATTGGCATTCTGGGAGGCTGAGCCAACTGCCAATCAGCTGCTCATGCTAAATCGGGCTGTGCTGAAGCTGACCAGGTTGTTGGCTGTTTGCTGCAAGGAGGCAAATTGCTGGGAGGCAGAGGCAGATTTTTTTTTCCTGCTTTCCTCCCCAAAAGCTAGGTGCGCCTTATACTCTGGAGCATCTTATATACTGAAAAATACAGTTCTCTTTACATGCAACTCCAAATTAAGATGTCCATCTTGCAAAATCAGGGATCTTATTATAACTTATTTGAAAAATAACTTATTTGAAAAAAAGAAAGAAATCTGAGTCTTTATTTTCTATTAAATTTGCTAATTTGTTACGGTAGTTAGCATGACTGCAAATAGCTTCTGAATAATAAAGGCAACAAGGGATCAGTAATAAATCCAGGAAAAGTGCTCAGGTATCATTGGCAATACTGCAAATGATTTTGACTTTCAACTGTTTAATTTCTAAAAAGTCATTTACCCAGCAAAGTATTTGGGGTTATTTTACTATTTTTAACTTCCTAGTTCTAGTTGATGTTGTTCTAGAAAGCAGAAGAATAAGTCCCAAGATCTACACATCAATTGTAATACATGTACTCCAGTATGTAGAAAGAAGTAAAAAATAAGCCAAAGTGATTTATAGTTGCCTTATATGTGGAAGAACTACAAGGGCTGCCCAGGATTGTGAAATATCAGCTGTAATTCTGCTTGTGGGGAATCTGATGCAAGACAGAATATGATCAAGCACCGTCTTCTCTTCTTTTTCTCCCATCTTCTTACTTCTCAAATATCTTCTACTCAGTCTAAAATAAAATTGAATGGATGCTATAACAGTTTGCACTATGTTATTTCAAAGTTATCAGATTTTAGAGATTATGCTTTCCACTGTAATTTGCAACCTATGCACTAGCCACTTGCCCAACAAAGATTTCTCCAATACACATACATACATACATACATACATAATATTATCACAAAGGAAAATTAGATTCCTACACATTTGGAACTTTAATTCTTGTTATTTTTCTTTACTATAAACATTTTGATCTGGTTTATAGATCACTGTTTCTTTGTTTTTATTTAGTGTGATATACAAACTCATGCTAAGTAATAGTTAAAAATGAGCCAAGCCAATATGCTTATTAAGTATGAACAGACCAGTTTAGTCTAGTGGTTAAGCATCAGGAGAGAAACCAGGAAACTGTGAGTTTTAGTTTCGCCATTGGGATGAAAACTGGCTAGGTAACTTTGGGTCAATCACTCTCTCAGTTCAACTGACCTCAAGAGTTTTTGTTGTGGGAAAAATGGAAGGAGGAAGGAGCATTAGGTATGTTTGCTGCCTTGAGTTATTTGTACAAAATAATAAAGGACAGATTAAAAAATATCTAAAAACCAACAACTGCTTTGGGTTTCAACAGAAAGTTAATTTGTATAGTTCTCCTTTCATTATGGAGCTGAATCAGACAGGAACTTGCACTGTGATTCTTAAAGGGTGATATCTGAAAATAGCATCACAACCTGAGAAATATTCTACATTAATTAATTACTCATACAGGTGGTCCTAAATAGCAACTGCCTTGTTTAACAACCATTCACATTTACGATAGTGATAAAAATAAAGCAACTTTATGACCATTTTTATTTCTATTTTAAATCTATAAAGCAAAGGAAAACTGAAGTAGGACATTAAGTTAAATTAAGTCCAGTTGTGGTTTCACTTGAAATCACTTCACTTAATAATTGATCCCAATCACAAATGTGGTTGCTAAATAAGGCATTTCAAAATATGAAATTATGACAAAGATTAATGCATCAACACAATCAATAGTGTTTAGGGCCAGATTAGCTCTTTGCCCTGGCAATAGGCAATCTTCCACTTCAAATTGGGTTAATAGAAATGAATGGATTTTAGTACTGATAGAATTGCAGCAAGATGATGATTCAATTAAAGTCCTTCCTTTTTTAAATGTAGTAACTGCAAAACAACTACACCAAAATGGGAGTTAAAGAATCTTTATTGGGTATTAAAACAGATCATTTGTTAGACTAATCTTACTTAACAAATTCTGAGGAATATCATCTGTGTAATTCCAGATAAGTTAAGACATGCATACCCTTTAGCCGATTCTGCAAAAACAAGAGGATACTTCTCATATGCCATTGACCCAACAGACGGAGGTTCTGCTTTTTTTAGGATAAGTCTACAGAGAACTGCTAAGGCCATGTGTTGGATCTCAGCATCATTACTATAGATACAGTGCTCAATGTATTCAAGGAGGCTGGGAAGAAATTGCTGAAAGGAAAAGAACAAGACACTATAGGCAGCAGTTCATTTAGTGACAGTTCAACGTTACAATAGCACGAAAAAAGTGACTTATAACCACTGCAGCATCCCCATCGTCATATGATCAATATTCAGATGCTTGGCAACTGACTCACACTTATGACAGTTGCAGTGTCCCGGGGTCATAGGATCACCTTTTGCAACCATCTGACATGCAATGTCAATGGGAAAACCAGATTCTTTTAACAACTGTGTTATTAAGTTAATAATTGCAGTGATTTGCTTAACAACCACGGCAAGAAATTCTGTAAGATGAGGAAAAAATAATTTAACAAATGTCTCACTTAGCAACATAAATTTTGGGCTCAACTGTAGTCCAAAGTCAAGTCAAGGACTACCTATACAAGACTTTTCAAGCTAGGATACAGATACATCAGAATCAGGAAGCCAATTTTCCACATAAACAGAACTTAAGACTTATTTAATTCTAGCTGCATACAAAGAGTATGCTATAATCCTTTAAACCAGGGGCAGATTTTATTTTAATCTGGGGCTCACACTGTCTATGGAAATGCTCATGTGTGTGCCATTGTTTTTAATCTTCAAGAACCCTTATTGGATTTGGAGAGATGTGTAGATATGCTATATCTTCCAAAGGCTTCAAAGCAATTTTTCTCCACCATGCCTTATGTGAAGGATTCAATATGTGGGCATCTAACGTATGCTTTCCTCCCTATTTTCTATCATTTATTTATTTACATTAAAAGTTTACAGTGCCTGATAATCAGGCAGCTGCATTGTTCATCTTCTTCAGTCAAATCTTTCGGGGTTCTAAAAGCAACTTCAAGGATGTGGTATTACTTAGCCACACCCTACTGGTTTCTAAATGCAAATGTAGAGAGAAGCTAATAAGAAATCCAAGGGCTACAGAATAGACTGAACAAATTAAACAAAAAACCAGGAAAGCTCTGATGGTAAATTATTCTGTTGTCAAGAAACATATCAGAGAAATTTCCAGGAATCAAACATGACTCAGAGGAATCTAGTTGATTAAAAATAGTTAAATGAACTGCCTTAGCTATTAAAAGCATCCTCTACATTTCAATGTAAAAACAAAATTAAATGAGTTGCTCTCTAAGGGATACATTTAGAACTTCCATATCAGTCTCTAACATTCTCAACCTAACTGCAAATCTCCACGGGTTGCTTATTTCATACTCATCCTCCTATTCTCCCCCTTCATAACACTTCATATTGCTGTTTCTGTGGTGCATTGTTTCATGATAAATTTCCATCTAATGTCCATTCTATCCTATGAAATGATGTTCTCTAGAGACAGAGGCAAGGCTTAAATTGATCAACCTGAGAAAATTTATTAAATTTCCTAAGATGTAGAGGGTGCTTATTATTCAGGCTACTGAATGTTTAAAAAATTGGATTCACTTTAAGAGCAGCTAAATATATAAGCTGGGCATGGGAATTCTGCAATTCAACTCCCACTAAGCTGTATGTTCCACAAGCTGTTGTGGTAAGCTCTACAAGTAGTCCTCAATTTACAACAATTTGCTCAGTGACAATTCGAAGTTACAACAGCATTTAAAAAAGCAACTTATAACCAGTTTTCACGCTTACGATCATTGCAGCATCCCCAGGGCCACATGGTTAAAATTTGGGCACTTGTCAAGTGACATGTATTTATAACAGTTGCAATGTCGTGGCCTCATGTGATCACCATTTGTAACCTTCCCAACTGGCTTCTGATAGACAAAAGCAATGGGGGAAGCCCGTTTCACTTAACAACCTCATGATTCACATAACAACTTGAAGCATTCATTTAACAACTATAAAAAGGAGATTGTAAAATGGGGCACCACTCCTTTAACTGTTTTACTCAGCAACAGAGATTTTGAGCTCTACTGTGGTCATAAGGCAAGGACTACTTGCGTTCCCCAGCCTCAGCCCTATCTACACTGTGAGATAACAGTGGCAATCTTTATGAAATAGCCCAGGGCTTACTGTAATAATGAAGTGCACTCATTAACATGAAGTTCTCTTATTACTCACTTCTGTGAATTTTTACATATGCTGCATAAAACAATATGTTAATGTTAATTAAGTTCATGCATTATCTCGAAACAAGATTTTCAAAAATCTAGCAGCTTTGTGAGCTGTACAAGTTTCATATCCAAGATATTCTTTTGAGATTTTGGATCTGTCATAAATCAATTATTTTAGTTTTATTATTAACTGAAACATGAAGAATAGAATAAATATAAAGTTATCTCAGAACAAATAAATATAGCCCTAGACACTGGGTCCTCTTAGCCAACGGCAAGTTGGATTTTGTAGATTATAAACACTATAGGCATTTCTTGAGCTTCTTTCCACATAATCCCCCATTAATTAAAACATGGGTGAACAATGTTGCCTGAATTAGAACTCTCTGCATTTGACACTGTTGGAGATGACTGCTTGGACTGAAACTCAATAAATATACAGAGATGCTTGTATTGTTTCCCCACAGATGAAAAGGTGCTGAAACAGTTGCCTACCTTTTCAAATTGTTTCATCAGAAACATCTCTTTAGAAAAATTCAAAACAGAATACCATTCAAATCCACCTCTGAAGACCTATTAAAAAGAAAAGGACCAGTCCAGATTTAATATGATTTTTCCAAAGGACTCTCAAATTGATTCTGCAGTTTGCCCAAAGATAATCATGCCACAAAAGTTAACAGCGATTAACGAGTGGCATCTTTCCAGAATTAACTATATACACAAGCAACATCACAGATCATGCTAAGAAATGGTTGAAGAAAATCTGACATATCAATATGCAAAAACTATACTCTGTCTTCAGCTCCCTTTACATATTCAGGCACTGTTGATCGAGAAACCCAACTCAAGGGAGAAAACTAAAACATTTAGCTAAGTAAATTTAAAACATTAACAAATTTAAAATTTAAATTAAAAAAATAAAAACATTTAGAGGAATAATTCCCTTAAGCCATGAACTGCAGATTTAATATTTGGCCATACCCTTGGCAAAAATCTTTCTATTGCTATAAAACCTAATATTTTATTTACCCTGGTATTTCTTACACTACACTTTGAAATGACACAATCTTTTGCTGTTGTTTAAATGTTTTTATGCATTTCATTTCTGCTATATTGATTGTGGTCTTTTATTTAAAATGTAATCTCCGATAAATATGCAGCACTACAAAAAAATGTTTTGCAGGAAAAATTCGTGGACCAAAAAGTAGAATTATTACTGTCCTCTTGTTCCATTTTCCAATGAGTTTTTTTATCATTGACATTTCAGTTTTGTACCCATTTAATCTTTTCAATATATATTTGGGCAGTTTTTTCAGTGAAAGTAACTTGATTATGGTTAACAAATGATTGGTATATACTGTATAATAACTTTCCTTTTGTGAGTGATGAACATTATGTTTGATGAAGTAGACATGATCCTTGAACAATTATAATAAATTTCTTAGTCCTTAAGGTGCCATTAAACACAAATTCCTTAAATAACACATATCATGTATTTCCCCCCAGTCAATACATGTATAGTTCATTTCCATTGCTGAGGATAAATTGGAGTTGTCATTTATGCCCATCTACTTACATTTATTATCAGAAATATTTAGATCTATTCCAGAAAAATACAAAGCAAACATTACATTACAGTACAACGGGCATATGTTCATTAGATCTTTTACCAAAGTTTAGATATTAATTTAACTTAGTGCCTTATTACCTTTTGAACAGTTTCTTTCACCAAAGAATCAGACAATAAGGCATTCTTATGAAGAAGCAAAACAGAAATAACTTTAAGCAGAGAATCACAACAAGGCACTGTGAGATCAGATGTATCGATTATTTTTGTTAATGTCTGGAATAGAAGAACAAATAATGATTTTCAAAATTCTAAGACATTCAAGCAAAATAAAAATATATAAAAATATGCTCCAATTCAATATTATTGTTTCCCTCATTATTTCACATATACAGCAGTACATAGAAAGAATCCTCACATTGTGAAAACATAAACAAAATACAGTAATAATCCTTTATATCAAAAGGTGTCTATAAAACACTTTTTCTCAGAAGGTTTTCAGCAGGTGGGCTGAAAATGGAGGCTAAAAAAGAAAGACAAGTTTTTAAAGATAATCCAATTGCATTTAGGATTTAGAAATACGTTATGTGAGTTTGGCACATTGCCTACATTTCTTTCAGTGAAATCTTTTGTTCTAATGGTAATTTATTCTAGTATTATAGGGTGTCTAATTTCAGTGAGAATTAAAATGTTTCTTTGCTTTCTTTCCAAAATGTGGGTCTCTTAACATTTTTTTTTTCTGAAGCCATGAAGTCTAAAACATTTTTGTTATTTGTTCACCTGAAAATGTTGTTTATCTGACATCTTATTCAGGGTTCTATTCTATCACAGCTCTGTGAGCTGTGCCTATCTTCCAATCTTTCTATTGTCATGTTCTATTGTCATGTTCCTCTCAGCTGCTTCTTCCTTCTGGAGCAATATTGCCAATATTGCACACCAGTATAATAAGAGAGTCAGGAGGTGTAAGAAAAGAGAAGCACACATTCCAGCAGAGAGAAGTTCCCTGTGGATGGGTTCCAGCATGAGTCAGAAAGCTTGGATGACTAAACGTCTAGCCCTGGTGACCAAACCAGATTAGATCCTGCAACATTATCCTGAGTCATGTATATTTGCTTTAATTTGTAAAAGAAAATCTATCTAGGGATACATGATTTGATTTATTTTCTTTATTCTTCAGGATAATGTCAAATATCATTAATCCTCCAACACAACCTATACAACAGTTAAGTCATGCTGCTTGCCTGCCTTTCCCAATCTGGTGCTGGTCAAATCTATTCAGACTACAATAATTTATATTCCCAGGATTGCCATTTCACTTTAGAAACGCCCCCAAGAGCATCAGATTAAAGAAGCTTTCCTCATAACCAACCAACATGACCTACCCCAATTAAAAAAAAATAGGTTGACCTTACCGTACAAACTTCTTCAGGTTGTGAAATTTTTGAGCCATATGAATATTCTACTATGATTAAATAGACCTGCAATAATCTTTCCATTTGTTCAGAAGCTTCACAACGGTTGTCCTTGGTTAACTTTTCTTGCAACGTAAACACAGATTCCTGATTTTTTTGACAAAAATGTATTCAAAGTTTAGATTAATAAAAATAAGACAGAATATTCATTAAGATTAATGAAATTCAGTGTTTATAACTCTTTCTGTTTTTGTCTTCTTCTTTATTTCAAAGATAACTATAGCAGTGGGCAACCACTAATTTCCACATGGGCATATGATACCTATAAAGAACCAGTCTTGGTGAGTACAATAATTTTGTTTATCTCTGGGGCTCTTCCACATGACCCTGAAGCTGAACTATAAAGATTTCAATTCATTCAGAAGCTGTAATATATTCCACTCAATTCTGATCCAGCCCTCAAAGAAATCCAGTTTGACACCCCTGGTCTACAGTAATTGGGACAACTACTCTCATATGCCACAGGCAGGACAACCATTTTGGGATGGCTTATATAGAATATTCCACTGTTTGTTGGAATACAAAATAATACTAGATACTTGCTAGTTCAACATAAAATATTTTTCCTAATTTTTTCATTATGTAATCTTATCACTAATATTAGAATGAGAGTTGGGACTTCTCTTTGTATTTCAATTATCTTCAACTCACCTGCAAACATTGGAAAAAGATATCAAAATGTTCCCTATAAATGAATCTAACAGCTGATTGTGCCATATGTTTACAAACTTCTCCAATGGAAACCCAGGGGAGTATAACCTCTGTTTCTGTAACTGGTCCCATCTTCTTCAAAATTAAGAGTATAGCCTGCAAAAATATATGAGGGCTATTTTATAAATAAAAATTTTAAACAGTTATTGTCAATTACCTCTACAGTAATTTGTTATTCTATGTGAATTGATCATTACAGAATACAGAAATCAGAAATCAGAAAGTTAGAGACATAATTCTTCCTTCCATAACCATGATTTCTAATAGTGTCCAATTTAGTATTTCAACTAATCAAATGATAATAATTAAATATTGGATCAAATGTCTAAAAAGTTTCCTTTTAATCTATGGGAGAAACAAGCAATCTACAACACTCACTCAATAACACTACTGAACAATGCTGGCATATGACCAGATTATGGTAATGTGGTAGCAATATAAGATAATATTTGCAGCTCAGAGTTGAAATGAGGGACCCTTGGTGATCTCTGAGCTTAGTTGTTTCCTTGCAGATGTTTCATTACTCAAATTTGGTAATATCATTAGTGCACTAATACAGGTAGTCCTTGATTTACAACAGTTCATTTAGTGCCCATTCAATGTTACAACAGCACTGAAAAATGTGATTTATGACCATGTTTCATATTGACAACCTTCACAGCATGCCCATGACCATGTGACTAAAATTCAGATGCTTGGCAACTGGTTCATATTCATGAGGGTTGCAGTGTCCTGAGGTCATGTGATCACCTTTTGAGACTTTATGACAAGCAAAGTCAACGGGGAAGACAGATTCACTTAACCAGATTATTAATTTACCAATCACAGCAATTCACTTAACAACTGTGGCAAGAAAAATCGTAAAATGGGGCACAACTCACTTAATAACAGAAATGTTGGACTAAATTGTGGTCATAAGTCAAGGATTACCCGTAATTAAACTCACAGAGCATCAAGGACCCCTTATGGTAATGTGATTTTGTCCTTTCAAAATATAAAACAGATACATTAACGTCTGATGTTTTACTAAAATATATATTTTTAAGGCCTTTCAAAATTGAATTCTGTCATTGGCACTTACTTTCAGCCTACCTACTGACCAATAATAAGCAAAACACTCTTAAATAATGGTTAATAGGGGTTAAAAAGTAAGGGATCCAAATCTAAGCTAACCTAAATATAGCAAATCAGATATTCTACTTATTATTTAGTGTATGGTATATCATACATGGAGTAGCATTATATATTAACATTTCACCTAGATGTTCAAATACTAAGCCATCTAACCACTGAAGCTCAGCATCATTTACTGTATATTTAAAAAATCAGATACTGGACTGGTATATGTCCTCAGCTTACAGCCAGACATGATGTGATCATGATTATAGAACTTCTATAAATTAGATTATAATTGTTTCATGCGCCAAGAAATATTTACCTTTTCTGCACAAGAATGGAACATGTTTCTAACCCCTTTGCACATCTCAAAAATTAGTTGTCCCACACCTTCCACTTTCTCTGGATGCTCTTCCAGATCAAGGAACATAAGGTTTAAAAGGGCATTTTTGTCAGAAACCTGTGAGACAAAATTGAAGAATGAAAATGTAGTGTTCCACTATTACACTCAATTCCCAATGATACTCTGACTTCTCTGACTTTTGAAACTCTCAACACTGTAGTGCTGTTCCGTTTTACTTACTTAACTGGAAGAAGTAGGTGGCCGAACATCATAGCCTTTTATTATTACTATTATGGAAATACATGAAATTATAATTGGTTGCCTGATAGTATTATTACTAACATTACTAATATTATTGCTTGCTATTTTATTGATTTTATATTTTAATTGAATTTTATTGTTATTTGGTTTTATTTACACTTCAAAGCTACCATGCGTTAATTTATGATATCAACATATTAATATAATATTTTATTTTCAATAAAATTCTTTCATTTCATAATGAAAAACATTCCATTTGTTGTTATTAGGTATCTCATTCTTTTTCTCAGGAATTCAGACCACTTTGGGATTTCAACAGCCTATCAAGTAGATCAAACAAAGCAACTAATTCATATGTTTACCTTGCAAAGTAGTCCCTGATGGGAAGAGAAAAAAGGTAAGTGGCCAGCCATTCAGCAAGATTTTAAATAAAGCTACCCTTGTTCTAAGCACTCGTGATAATCATGCTGCAGAAATGTGTATGTGGGAAAATTGGTTGATCTGGCTTGTCAACTCAAATTACATTAGCAGCACTTTACCAAATAATGTTTAATTATTTGGTAGAAAAAGTAGATAAAGAATCCACAATTGCATTCAGGAACAAAATATGAATAGTTCCAGTAACAGACTGTTACTAGAACAAGGACAAATAAATCTTATGTCCTACACACAAAATAATTACTTCTGGCTTTTTACATATTGTAGTCAGAAAAAAAGGAAGCATAGAAATTTGAACGCTGATTGCATAAATAAATCTTGTATCTTATAAAAGCTGCGTACATCACTGAAATTCTATTGTAATTTCTTAGCTTTACAGCCATAAAAACATTTCACGTTTCTGGATTCTTGGTTGCCTACTTAATTGTGAGAATCCTGCCATGACAAACCTAACCTGATGTCCTTTTTTGGTCATGCTATATTATTATTAT
>JAEANM010006114.1:0-18892 GCA_017656035.1 Myanophis thanlyinensis
AGTATAAATAATATATATATTAAAAATGGCTCGTATGGATCCCTATCCCAGTGAATATTGTCACTGGAATAGGGGTTATTATTCTATTATTTTATTAGTTATTATTATTATGATTTCTTTTCTATGGTATTTTTATATCCATGTAAGCTGCCTTGAGTCACCATGTGCGAGTAGACAGCAATATAAATTTTCTAAATAAATAAATAAACTTTGCAGGGACCCAGCTTTTAAAAATAGTTATTAAGGCATCTTTGTGTCCCATTATAAAGATGAGCCTTAAGCCTCAACAGAAAAACTATGTCCTTGCTATAAATGCTAATTGTTTTGAATTATTTACACTTTCTGATGGATGATGTTGAGAAGATTGAAATGGATTTGGTACTTTTCAAGGATCTGACCCCAAAGCTATACATTTCAGTTAATGAAATGTCAAATCAAAACATCCAATTAAACTAAGTCCTTTTAAGATTATTCTTTATTTCATAAAATTCAGAGCTACATTTTTATGTAGACTGAAAAATGGTAACTCATCCCAATGTATCTTATGAGCCCTAGAACTAAGTAGAGAATATAAAGAAATCATGCACCCCAAATATAGTATAAAATTTTAAAGAGCTATTTGTGCCCAGTTTAATTGGGAAAATATTAATTAATTATTAATTATGAGGAATTTGTTCAGATTATTAATAAATTACAAGAAAGGAGTTTTCCAATGAATACTGAAGGAGAGGGAACCAGAGCCTCCCCTTCTCAAGAGAAATAACAGTTTTAAAGTGGAACTCAGAGAAGTGGTATGTTTCCCATCACTTCCTGGGTTTATGTGGAACCTTGATAGCCAAATGTCAGGGTTGGTTCAATTTGAATTCCTGCATTGAGCAGGGAGTCAACTGGAACCAGTGGCTAACCGGCATCTTCCAACTCTTATAATTGCTTGGAGAATGTCCAGACCTATCAAACATTTCACTCTTTCCTGAAAGAATAGTTTTATAGAGGGCACATGATGAGACAGATTGCTGGGGTGGGATGGTGGTGGAATGAATTTATTTATTTATTTGAATTTATTTATTTATTTGAATTTATATACCGCCCCCTCTCCCAAGGGACTCAGGGCGGTATACAGCAAGTAAAAAACATTTGAATAATAGCACAAGTTTTCAATTACAAAATGAGATCTGGTTTTGTGCTTGTTGCAGACATCATAGGGGATTTATTTCTCTTACATGCTATTACATTCAATATAAAGAAATCAGGCAACCAAAGGACACTTAATGAGAGCTACTCTTCTCAGAGATAATGCAGACACCCACATAAGGGTTGAAATGTTTCATGAATCATATTATGATTTTTTTGAATTTTCTAATTATAGATCCCACATCTAAGGCTAAGTATATCTTAACAAGAATCTAGATGTCAACACTGCATACCATTTGTGGAAAATCAGTTAGGTGAAAGGAGCATTATTCATGTTTAAAATCTATTTATCTAATTAAAATGTTTTAAATTATAAACATTTAAAAACCTACACTGCAGTCCCATTTTTCATGAAACATTGGGACAGAAGGATGTATATAGATAGATATTTATGAATAGCTCAGATTCAAAAATGTTGCATTTAAATAAAGTTACCCAGAAGAAATATACTGTACACACAGGACAACAACAGTTTTCTGTCTGACACTGTGAACAGGTACAGAATATTTAAACTTAGGCCCACTCATCTTTACTTTAGAAATGTATGATATATCATGAATCTTTATTACAGAAAGTGTTTCTGATTTAGGAAGATCTGAATTACACAGGGCTCATCTGTCAACTAAATTCATCTTAGTAGGAAAGGAACCAAGTATGTCTCTCTCCTTTTTCCCTTGTCTTACTTGAATCCCTCCTTGTTGATATTAAGGTCCTAGGATGGGGTTTGGCTTTTTTTTTTTTACTTGTGTAAAAAGGCAATGAGTTGAGGGAAATAACTATCATTATCATATTTATAACTTCATGGAACAAATTACATTAAAAAACAAAGTATAAAGCCAACTATGTGCAAGAAAGATAGAGAAACCTTAACAGAGAAAAGACAAAAACAATAATGAGAGAAAACAACTGTCAAAAAAAGAGCTGGTGTCCTCAGAGAACTGATTAACGATAGGAAGAAGCCATCTGGAAAGCTGAGTCAGAAGGGGAGAAACAGTAAATTCATAACAAGTGAATTGATGGTTTTAGCAATTTGCCAAGGGGCAGAAGGAGTGGGTTTACCTGTCCATGATTGTATAGGGTTGTTGTGGGGAATCTCTTTGAGTCACCAAGCACCACCGATTCTTTGCCTTAGTATCCCTTTGACTAGAAATGAGAAGAATCAAGAGCTGGTGTTTCGCGTAGCTCTGAACTCTGTTATAAGTTAGTCTTTCTGAGGTGGAGTTACACAGTTCACTGGAGCTGTGCGCTCCCATGCTGAAAAGATATTTGATGTTGATTGGTTCTTTAGCTTTGAATGTGATCAATTCCCACATCCCCACTATATATACATGAAGTCATATAAATACCACAGACAACAAATATAGCTAATAACTATAGCAAATGGCTTGAAATGCCTAAGTTTTATTTCCAACTTACCCTACCAGTTATGTTTACAGCTATTATGATTCTATTAGGGCTTTTCATTAATTGAATACTTGCAACACTTATCCTATAGGAAAATAGACTTAGAATAAAACTTTGATATCTAAGATGACAACTTTATAATGCTGTTTTTCTGGTTCAGGATGGCACATAATCAATCAATCACAGTTGAAGAGTTGGTGGTGATACAGAAATAAATTCCAGACATGGACCAATTGCACTTTCATTTAGGAGAGGTTTAACTTTCTCATACCACTGTTCACTACTGTATGGTGTAATGGGACCTTTGGAAAGAACAAACTGTATTGTACTGTAGATTTTTCTTACAGTCTTGAGTAAAGTTTTTTTTTCCTTTGGTTTAGGGCATAGAATACATTTTTAAAGTATTTGCAGTCTCATAATGGTGGAAACTATATTAACACTTTCAGCAAGTATAGTTACAGGAACTATAAAAGAAGAAGTTTCAGGGGCTGCATTTTGTAAGCAATGGTATCGGGGAGAGAAAAATTAACCTTTCCTTCCTTTGTGCTGACTAAGTAATAACTGCACTTTCTTCATATAATTAGAATTTAATTTTTGAATAACACAAGTTGTAGTTGATGGTTTTGATATTGTTAACAAATTATATTGTCTCTCTGAATATAATTTTTCCCTCAATATTATCTCCCAACTCCCAGGTTCCTGTTTGGTGTCTACTCAAATGTTTGAACATATTGGATTCGTTGACCAAAGGAGTCAAAATAAGGCATTAAATGTACTACAGCTTGGTGATGGTCATAAATCTTTCTAAGTCTTGCCTTATGCCAGGAGTATAATTTTGCTAGTCTAGCCTGGCTATACCCAAATTGTAATGTCCCTGGTTAGGATCATTATGCTTTCCTTTCTTAAAAAGTCTATAGGAAAAAAGTCATAGATAATAATTTTAAACATTTCAGATATTTTTAAATTTATTAGTAATTACAATTTATCTTAATATAACATTAGAAATGAGGAAACGTACTAGACTTACTGAAGGTAAGTGGGGCTCCCCTTGAAGAGCGTCCGGAGGCTGCAGTTGGTTCAGAATGCAGCCGCGCGGGTAATTATGGGAGCTCCTAGAAGCTCCCATGTAACACCTCTCCTGCGCGAGCTGCACTGGCTACCTATGGCCTTCCGGGTGCAATTCAAGGTGCTGGTTCTCATCTTTAAAGCGCTCCATGGCTTGGGACCCAGGTACTTACGGGACCATCTGTTGCCACCATCAGCCTCCAGCTGACCAATCCGCTCCCACAGGGTTGGCCTCCTCGGGGTTGCATCTTCTGGACATTGTCGTCTGACAACCCCGAGGGTATGGACCTTCTCTGTTGCGGTGCCCACCCTGTGGAATGAACTTCGCCCGGAGATTCGTATTATTGCAGATCTCCAGGGTTTCCGACGCGCCCTGAAAACTCATTTATTTCAACGAGCCGGCCTGGCCTGATACCTGAGGATTAATTAACTTTTAAATTTAAATTTAAATTTTATATTAATTGATTTTAAATTGTGGGTTTGTTTTTAATTATTTAAATTGTATTTTAATTGTTACCTAATCAGCCATTATCTAATTATTTTAATTGATTTTAACTGTATTTTGTATTTCTATTTTGTTTTATTGACTGTAAACCACCCCGAGTCCTGAGGGAGAGGGGGCGGTATATAAATTAAATTAAATAATTAAATAAATAAATCTGGATCTGGATCTAGAAACTCATGATGTTTTGATCTCTGTGGCATCAAGGTATCTGGGCAAGCCAAGAACTCAGGACCTTTTAGCCAGGTCGATGCTGCCAATACAGCCCTGCAGAGTTCCAGCCTTGGTACAGTGTGACCTTGTTGTGGTGCTAGTTTCGCTTTTCTCAGGACGAAGCTGACATAAATGTCTCTTTGCCATAGACACTGATGTATGCCACGGCTTCTATTGCTTTCATTAATGCATCTGAGAAGACGTGCAATTCATTGCAATGGTGGGTGAGATAGGAACATATGTGCACTGCACATGGATGCTTTGGAGACAACTCAAGGAGGCACTCCATGCTTCCCAGTCTTGCTTCTATTCTGGTGGAAGGGGCTCATCCCATTATTTGGTGTTTTGGGAGAGTGTGTGCAAAGGGAGCCTCCCTTGGATTGTTACAAGTGCAGCAAACCCTAGAGAGTCGAACAGACCGTTCACTACTGACAGAACTCATCTCCTTGTGAAGACAGTCTTCTGGGCTGGAGCTCTAAAGGTGAAGATATCTTTCTTCAAGTCCCAACACACAGACCAAGACTGCATTGGATAAGAGGGGTATCAGTGCCAAAATCAAGGTTCTGTAATCCCTTGGTGTGATCTTGGCATGGTTTCATGTGGAATGCTCTCCCATTACTTAGAATGGAAATTGCAAAGACATTCACCTGGGTTGGGGCCTGCAATTGATTGACAAACTGTTCCTGCAATTACCCATCCAAGTTCTGACTTAAGAGCAAGTGGGGAGCCTCTCACTATTTCATGGTAGACGAAAGCATCAGGTACATCCACTCCTAACAGCTTCAGGATCTAAGACAGGAAAGTGATTAGTCATGTGCCTCAGGTGAGGCATGAAGCTTGCTACTTCTGGTGTTGCAATCTGACTGCAATCATCCGATAAGGCATTCCATTCTAGCAATGATGGCAGTGGGAACTGTGAATTCCCATCTAATGATTCTATGCAGAGTTCAGTAACTTTCCTCCCCACCGCGCGCTGGGGCCCAGTGCATGTTGATATCGTGAAGTGCATTTCCTCATTTTGGATGTCAAAATGTTCGAAGAATGCTGACCTGGCTAATGAGTAATTGCTTTGCATGTCCACTATTACATACATCTTCACGGCCTTTTCTGGGTGTCCAGTGGGGTAGACTTTAGCTAAGCAGATCTGATGGCATGAATGAGGGAATGGTGAGTCACCGCATACTGATGTGCAGTTTACACTCACGGGTGCTTCTGGATATGCTTTGATGCCTTGCTGAAGGAGAGGTGGGGGTTGCCCATTGTGGTGACTCACAGTCTGGGTGCAGGGCGCCTGGGTGTTTGTCACTTTTGCATAGATGACATTGCACCTTAGCTGTGCAGGCTTTGGCCATTTGTAGCAGATTTTGTACTCTTTAATTAAAGCTTTTCTTTCGTCCAGGGGCTTCCTTCCAAATTCTCTGCACTTGTTCAAAGTGTGCAATGACTTATGGAGCAGGCAGATCAGAATTTTCTTTGCTAACAGAGGTTTATGGTTAACTTTCTTTGACGCTTGCTCCTTTTAATTCGTCGCAGGCAGAGTAGCAACTTCTGTTCTATGCACAGACACAAAGATTTTTCCCTTTGTGGTATGCAATTGATTCTTGGTTGAGCTAGCGTTTTGCTGGTCTTTTTGGCAGCTGGAAACCATTTTTCTCTGATGTTAAGGCTTTGCAGGTTGTTGCATATCTTTGCTTGATGGGCAACAAATTCTTGAAGCACAGCGAAGGGGGGGGGTTCTGTGCCTGGGCTCTGTGCCTTGTAAGCAATAGATAACTTGGTCCATTCTTCACTTAACTATAATGGTAGTTTTTGAATGATGGGCCTTTGCATCCTGAACTGATCGAGACAGATGAGTCCCGGCAAGGCGGGATCTTCTTGTGCTCTCCGCAGCTGTGTAAGGATGGCAGAGAACGTCCATAACTGGCATGGTTCATTGAAATTGATGTCAGGGAAGTCATAGACAAGTTCTAAGAGTGAGGATTCCATCATAGTAGATGCACCATACTGCTGATTGAGTGTGTCCCAAGCTTCCCTAATGACTGGCTTACCTAGTTGGGCTATGTAGATTTCCTTCCTACTTCTGCAGATTCTGGTCCCAGTCATGCTATCATATGTCTGAACTCTTCAGCTGGCCTCAATCCTTCAACATGAATGGCATTCATGAAGATATGCTTCCATAGTAAATATTCTCTGCCCGGCTTGCCAGAGAATTTCTGTACACCACCAGACGCCAAATCCAGCCTTCCCAACCGGGGTGACCATTCACTCTTTTTTCTCCAGGATGTTGGAAGGTCCATTGGGGCTGTGTAGGAGTTATAGTCAGGGTGAGGTGATGTGGTGTGCCTTATGGAGTCAATAGGAACACAGTTAGGGGCTTCCCGTAGCTCCTCATAAGCATGGTTCTCAGGAGTGAAGGCACACTTCAAAGACAGCTGGTAGTTTTCTGCAGAGTACTTCCTGATGAGTGTATCTTCCCATGACACAGGCAAGGGTTGTTCTCTTTGCTGCCAGGCATGCAGGTTGCATACATTGGGGCAGAAGTCTGTGTTCCGGTTGCCCTGAAGGCTTGACATGAATTCCCTTGCCTTTGCATTGAGTTTGGGAATCGCAGCTTCTTGAGTGCCTTTTGCTGGGGAGCTTTCACTATTGCTGGTGGACCAATCTGATTACCTTGTGTATCTTGATTCATTGGGGCAAATTTTCCAAATCCAACGGGGCAGGCTTGTGGTCCAGATTGTACGATGTCAGCTTTCTGACTAGTTTGCATATCTGGTAGTTGAGATTCTCCTCCTTGTTCATCAGGCTTTGAAGATTTTTCAATCGACTGCACAACTTCTCCCTGGTCATGCTGTAGTGCATTCTAGTCATCTACGTAGGCTTTGACCTTGACTGTATGAGCTTTCTCTATCACGATTTCCTGAATCATTTCTGGGGATGGTGCTTTCAGCCTCTGCCTGTAAAGCTGCAGCTTGTGCTGTCTTTTCTACTGCCTCTTTGTTCGTGCCGAAGAAACTCAAGGTTGGCCTGAGCTTTGGCCATCTCTTCCACTGCAGTTGCCATCTCTCATGCCACAGTTGCCATCCCCTCCTTTTGCAGTTGCTCTGCTTTTGCCACATGTAGAGTGGCATTGGCCACTGTGACTTTGATTCATGCATTTGCAGCTTGGTCAGCAAGACACTCTGCCCTTGAGGCCCAGGATGATTTGCTATGACGAGAAGATGCTTTGGACAGATGTGATGAGATGGCAGAGGAAGAATGCTGTGAAACGCTGGTGTGTGCCTTAGATCAAGTTGACGAAGCCACATATGACCTCTGAGATGGTGTATGTGAACAATGGGTCACATTGGACTTGGCCTTCTCACGCTATGTGTCCTCTGCCTGAAGATGGGCTTGGAGAGATTCTTTACTGTTTTTAAAGAGCTTCTGATGCTCTCTGTTTATCATTTCAAGGTGTTGTATCTCCTCTTTGAGCTTTTGGTCTCCTAGCTGCTGCTGGATGTGAACAAGGTTGCGTTCTCAACCTGTCCATTGGAAGAAAAGCCCTTCCATGTCCTTCTCCATTGCGTATCCAAGTGTGGATATGCTTTGGAGAAATCTTATCTTTGGGTGTGTTGCATAGCTGTAGCAGCCTATCCCAGGATCTTTCATGCCGTTGATAGCAACTATCCCAGTCCTCCCACAGGCATGACTGCATGGCCTCAGTTATCTTCCTTTGCTACCTTAAATCATATGGTTTCTGAGATGTCTTCTTATCTGATTTTTGGCCATCGAATTCCATGTTTGTGTCGAGGTTAGATGTAGGGGTCAGCTCTTCCAGCACACTGGAGACATCTGCCATGACTAGAGAGGACTCTGTGCTTGGAATTTGGCAAAGGAAACTGCCTTTGAGGAAGTAAATGCAATTCACTCTTTGACCACTAGGGGATGCTGCTTGTGGATAACTTGAACAAGAGCCTGTTGTTTGCAGGATAGTCACCGGGGCGCTGCAGCTGAGACTAATGCTTGGAGTAACTGGCTAATGGTGTTTCCTTTTTGATGAGGTTAACAAGGGGCTAATGGATGCCTTGTGAACTCTTAGGGAAGGGTTGCCTTGCCAATTTTCAAGCAAAAAATAATAATCAAAGAATAGCTGATAGTAACTTTAAACATCTGCTATAATTCTGGGTCTCACTTTGTAAATATTCCGATGCAAGAGCATTCTGAAGGAGCTTGGCTTTTAAATGCAGATTGGGTCAGCCTGACTGAGGTTGCCAGATTATCCTACAAATCTAGGAAACCTTACTCCATTCAATTTCAAGAGAATTCTTCCCATTAAAGTCTTTCTTATTCAAGCAAGGAAAGGGCTGGAAACATATACTCTTCTCTTTAGCCATTTTCACTGGTAGCTCTAAGTAGCTCTTGACTAGTACCTCAAGGTATCTCTTTTCACTATTCTGTTTCAAGCGCACAGACCAATTATCAGAGGTAGTTAAACTCCACAGAAAAGGGTATGATTATAGATTATTATAGATTATTTTATTTGTCTCCAGGTATTCTCAATCAACAACTTACAGTTACTGAAGGGATTCTTCTGAGTTGTATAAAGTCTGTTCCTTTTTGTATAGGTGAAAAGAGATACAGTCCAAGCAGTCCTGAGATAATAAAATGATCCCTGCCTTGAGGGGAAAGTCCCAGTGTTGTAGAAAGATGGGACCACAGACCAGCTCTTGGGTAAAGGAAAGAGTTTATTGCATAGGTTCAGCCAAAATAAGCAAGGTGCAATATAAAGAGTCTGAACCCCGAGGGGTTTTCCAGAAAGTCCTTATATACCACATATGACATATGCACTTCCTTAGGTATATAATATACATATTTGGGTACATAGCAAAATGAAAGGGTGGGCTTTAGAATATGCTGAATGCTAGTGTAACTACGTGACACCCTGCCACCCAAACACCACCCAGAAACCACCCAGATACCACCCAGACCAGTTCTGGTCAAGGGCCCCCTGTGTAGCTTTCTGATAAGGGAAGTCTAGGAATGCAACAACAGGATACATATGTTCAAGTCAGCATGATTATATTTGGATACTTGCTAATACAGCAGTTACTAACTAATGAAGCTTGCAGTTTTATTTCATATTAATGGCTTGACCTATGTAGCATATACCTAGTACCTGATGTTTAGGCCCTTGTTTACTTCACCAGCAAGATTACAATTTGAAAAGCCCCACTGGCCAATCAGGAACACCAATGCGACTACATGGCACAAAACTACATTTCCCAGAAGTCAATCCCTTAAAGGGGTTAGTTCCTAATTGCTAAACTATTTACCCCAATCAGCACAACATTGATCGATAGTTCAATTCCTTCTTCCATTGTCCTATTTGTGTAGAGGTTTTTATTCTTTGTTAAGTCCTGGGCCTTGGGCCTTCTTCTTGTTTCTTGTCTTCCTTCTTTCCATTCTTTCCTTGTCCTTCCTTTATCTCCTGTTGTAAATCTTCTGAACTTCTAGATTCTATCTCTTCCTTGCTACTGTTTTCTTCTCTCCCTCCTTCTATTTGGTTTTGCAATCTTTCTGCCTTGTCCAAGTTGTCTATTTTTATTTTCCTCCCCTGCCACGTCACCAGCATCCCTTTTGGAATCAGACATTTAAATAAGATATTTCTTCTAGCTAGCAAGGTGGCCAGGGATCGATAGTTGTTTATTTGTTCTCTCACTCTTCTTGGGATTTGTTTCATTGTCTGAATTTCTTTTCCTTTGTAGAGCATCAGGCCATCTTTTTGTAATTTTGTAATTCTGTATATTATGTGTCACCTTCTTTCTTGCAAATCTAATATGGACTTTGCGTGGTAGCCTATTACGTCTGGCATAATTTCCATGGATACTGTAGACTTTGATGATTTCCAACAGTATTTCTTGCGTTTCTCTCTGCAGCACCTCTGTGATTAACTCTGTCATAATATTTCCCAAATTATCTTCCTTTGCTTCTATCATGTTTTGGAATATGACATAAAAAGATACCCTGTTCATCTCAAGATGAATAAGTGACTCTTCTAGATCCTTAGTTGCTGCTGTTATTTTTCTGTCGACTATTTCTACCTTTTTCTCCACCTGTTCCTACCTAGCTTCCACTATCTTTATTCTTTCCTGGTCCCTTTCTATCATCTGTTGAATAGTTTCAATCTTGTTATCCAATTTATTTATGTCACCTTTCAGTTCTGTATGGTTTGTTGTTAGTGCCTCTTGTATTTTTAACATTGTTTCCTGGATAGACAGCAAGGTTTGCCATTACATCTTGTTTTTCCATTCCAAACATCCCCTCTATCGTTCTTTGGCTTGTGGGGGATGCAGTTGTTAATGATGGATTTGATTTTGTTTGTTTCCCTGTCTTGTCTTCCCTGTCTTGTTGTAGTTGTACTTGTCATATTTTCTCTCTCTTCTTTTTTTATTGGACTTCTCTTTTACTCCTTTATTCTAAATTCCTAATCTATTAACTTATTTTCCCTCTTTTCATCTAAATTCATTTAGCTTTTATAACTGAAGTCCCACCAGGGAGTATACAGTATACAATATTTGGTAATACAATATTTAAGGTATTTATCTAATTATCTGATTTATATTTATATTTATGTTAGGTTCAGATTTGTCCCAATTTTACATATAAATCTTATTTCTCTCTAACAAGGCTCACATTCTTTATCTCAACATCACATTTATAAACTTCCAGCAAGGTCCATCTGTCATCAGTCCGTTTCCTTCTCTCTCTCTATCTCTCTGCTCTACATTCTCCACACTGTTCTCTCGCTTTTCCACATCCCTCACTCCCTCACTGCTTCTCTTCACTCTTTCTCTTCTTGTGTTGAAAGCCTCTCCTCTCAGCTCTCTCTCTCTGCTCTTAATCCCTTCAATCTTACCACCTGTCAATCTCTGTCATCTCCCGACTGTTGTGCACCTCTCCATTTGTCTTCTCACTCTCACCACTCTTGCCTCCTCCCTCACACTGTTCCATGCTTTTGCCTCTACGTTCTCACAGCTCTCATCTCTCGCATCACTCTCGCCTCCTCGCTCTTGCCACTTGCATTGCTTATGCCACTCACTCTCTCCTCTCACACCTCCTTGCTTTCACTGCTGTTGCCTCAGCTGTTTCCTCCTCACTCACACCTTTCCACGCTCTCGCCTCCGTACTCTCGCCAGTCTCACCTCTGCACTATTGCTGCTCTCGCCTCCATATTCTTGCTGCTGTTGTCTCCTCAATCTCGTCGCTGTCACCTTTGCACTCTCACTGCTCTCGCCTCCTTGCTCTCACCTCTTGTCGCCTTGCTTTCGCTGCTCACTCTCACAGTTCTCGCCTCCTCGCTCTTGCTGCTGGCACCTCTGTACTCTTGCCGCTCTCTCTTCCTCACTTTCACCACTCTAGTCTTCCCGTCCATCTATCTCTGTCTTCTCTCTATCATCTGCACCCTCTCGACTTGCCCAGCCTTCCACAACATACTGCACAACCTCTTCTCTCCAATTCACTCCAATTCATCTTGGCTTTCGGACGTTGCTCTTCTCGCCTCTTTCCTCAACACTTTGCTCTGCGCTGGTTACCATTTTGTCTTACTTTCTCCTGGCCACCTCACTTCCTGCTTCTTCCCCCTCTTTCTTCTTTGTTTTCAACTGTTTTCTTTTTTTGTTGTTATTGTTCAACTATCCAGCCTTCAATCCAGTCTGTTATCCTTTTCCAAAAAACTTTCTTTTCCAAATATTTTCCTGCTTCACAATTTTGCTGATAGCCTTGTAGTCTCTCTTTCCACAATCATTTGGTTTTTTTTTTCAAGTCATTAATCTCTGCTGACCCACTTTGTCACTGCTTTTCACAGTTACAGCCCCCTTCTCTCATCGAAAAATCACAGACTTCGTCTACCCTGGATACTTCTCCTTCGTTATGGTCTGGAATAATTTCACTCACTTGTATGACACAGTTGGTCAATTATATCTTCTCTTCCTCATGTGGCTTGTCACGGCCTCGGGTCTGCCATCTTGCAATGACAGGCACATTCACACCGGATTGTAGAGGTTTTCCTTCATTGCAATGGATGATCGCCTTTCACCTTGTTGCCCCACAGGCTTCCCCTCTATTTCGCGTGGACCTCCAGACCTACTGTGTCCCGAAAGGCCCCCCCGATGTAAAAGAATCAGAGTCAAGAGATTGGAGCTGTTCTCTTTCCCTCTGCACCGCCCCGACATCACCAGCAGTAATCTGAGCTTTTCCAGATTTAAAAGATGTGTTGTGTTTCCTTTCGTCAGCAGGTGGCACTACTGAGTTGGGTTTCAATATTAAATTTTTTTTCTTCTGGTGTTCACCATTTAAAGATAGTTTTGATCTTTAAGTAAATAATTCCAGCATTTCAAAATGTCTATCCAAAACAATGTCTGTCCAATTTAAAAATCCAACTTTCTATATTTTTAACAATTTTTTGTCTTTCCCTTTTAATCTTTTCCTTACATTTTAAGCTTTTTCTTTTTCTCCAGATTTTGAGTTGCTGCCGCTTTAAAAGTAATTGTGATTCTCTTTCTTTTTATCTATTCTTTTGGGGCTCCAAATTTAAGTAGAAAAAAATTCTTCTCACCCAGTTCCAGACACTCTTCACCAGCTTTGCTCCTGCACTGTGCTTAGTTGTTTCATGGCTATCCCAGCTTCATGACAGACATCTTAGGCTGCCTCTTCTCCTCACTATGGCACAGAGGGAAAAAGAGCCTGGGATTTAGCAGGAGAGTTGCGGTCTCTGTGCAACCTCACCAGGCTACCCCTACAAGGGTGGCTTTCAGCTCCTTCCGGAGCCCACAAGCGAGCAGAGTCCAGCATGGAGAACGAGCATTTGTTCTCTGTGACTGTTATCACCGTGACATCAGCCAGAAGTCTGAACTACATTTCTTAGAGATGTATATTTACTGTCTACCATCAACTTCAATTAGGCAGGATAACTCACACTTCTAGCATCTCAGCTCTTCCTCTTTGGAACTTCTTGCTTCCTAAATTCTTCCTTCCTCTGAATTCTGTCTGTCCCTGCACTTGGTTTGATCTAAATCTTCTTTGCTGCTTTCACTTTCTTCAAGCCCAATGAACTGATCACAGAAGTCTTATGCCTTCTGAATAGAATCCACTTTATATTTCTTATCTTCCCAGGAGATTAGTATTCCCTCTGGGGCTATCCAGCGAAATGGTATCTATTGCTGATTCAGTATGCTTGTCAGAAAATGATAGTCCCTCCTTTGATCACATACTCTTTTGGGGATCTGTTTCAGTGTTATAATCTCTTTTCCTTTGTCTATCATTGAGATTTCTCTTGTCACTCTGTAGATAACATCTCTGATCTTCCTGTGTGCAAACCATACATGGACCATGTGAGGTAATTTATGTCACCTTGCTTAGTTCATATATACCCTATAAACTTCATTCACTTCATTTAAAATTTCCTGCTTCTCTCTCTGTAAATAGTCCACAATAAATTCTGTCATAACTTTTGCTAAATCTTCCTCTCTAACTTCCACGACATTCTGAAATCTTAAATAATAAGAAGCCTGGTCCATTTCCAGGTGGATTAAGGAATTTTCTAAATCTTTGTTTAGGTCCAACGTTCTTTGTTCCATCGTCTCTAATTTCTTCTCCATTCATTCAGTTCTTATTTTGACAGCTTGAATTCTCTGTTCTCTTGTATAGCTCCCACCTTATCTCTTGTATCGATCCCATCTTATCTAATTTTTGAATGTCGTTCTTAACTTCTACTTTCACCTCTCCCATTTCTGCTTTCAGTTCTTCATGGTTTTTAGACATATTCTGTTGTAGTTTCACCATTATCTCTTGGATCAGTATTAGAGTGGCCTGCATCATCTGCATTGTTTGTAGGTTCATTTCCATATTAGGCTTCCCTGATGTGCTAATTGCCTCCATTTTACTTCCTTCAGTCAGCCTTATGTTTGATGGTGGGGTGTTGCAGTCGATGGGATTGGAGTTGTTTTCTTTCCAGCTTTTGCCATAGTCATTGTAGTTGTCATCGACATCTCTTTTAGAATCTTTTGTTGCTTGTCCAAGATTTTATATATATTATCCCAAACTCTCATCCAATTTTTTATTCTATTTATTTCTTGATGCTAATCAACTCGATTCTCTTATCTTTCTATATGTATATATTAATTTGTTTCCCATAATAATATAACAATATTATTATGGGAAACAAATTAATTTAATGAGTTAGATAACAAATAACTAATACACAAATCGTTAATTGATATCAGTTAAACAACAAATAGTCCTGGTTAAATAAACTCCTAAATAAATACTATAGAATTAATGTACATGAAACTATCCAATAACAATATTACCCAAAAATACAGCGTACATGTCAGTTAATACTATACAATGTAGTATTATGTAGCTATCTCATTATAATTAATTTCCTAGTATACCATCAATCTTCAAAGACTATATCTCCTGTGAATCATGAGTCAATCAATCCTTAAACATCTTCAGTACTTAATTAAGTTAGATAAATAAGTAGAAATATAATATAAATATAATATAGAAGTAAGTACAATGTAATGTTCTAAACTCTTAGCAGTAATAACTTTAGTAATATCAGAAGGCAAAAAGGGATGGGGAAGAAGGAAGAAATATTTTATCTCTTTTTAAAAAAAAAAAAATTAAGGCTTATATTCTTCTTCCCATATGTCCAAAGAAAGGAAGAAAAAAGAAAAAAGAGGAATATAAATTACAAAAGGTCACAAATAGAAGCGGGACCAATTTCGGCCAATAAATCTGATTGTCTTATTGAAGTCCCATTTTGTCCTATGTCCACTATGTCCACTGCTTCATCTTCTGGCCTAATATTAAAATGGCAGCCTGTAATTTCTGCACAGTCACTTTCACAGTCAATTTCATTTCTTCTAATTTTTCTTTCTATCCCCTGGTATTGTCTTTTGTCCCATTGGAATGCAAACTCTAGCTGAATTGGCAAGGCAGAGTTAGTAACAAATCTTTTTGGGAGGATGTGTTTCGATGGTCTAGTCAAGTCCTCTTTAAGTAAAGTTAGTTCTCTTTCACTCTCAACACCACCGCCCAGTGCCCAAGACTCTGCCTCATTCCTTCAACCTTATCCCTCTAAGTTGCTGCTCTGTCACTGCTCCCAATCTATCCAGCACCTACACTCCTCACACTTCCAAATTTAATCGCCAGCTGTCTCTCCTTTTTTTTCCTCTACTGCCAGTTTTGTACCTTTCTCCCTGTCTTGCTTCCTTCTTTGGTGCTGTGGCGTGTCTTCAGGCTGGTCTCAATGGATGGCTACTTTGGCGTTGACTCTGAGGGTCCCTCTGCAGGCCTTTGTGGAATGCACCTCCCCTCATGATCCTTGAGGATTCTTTTCTCTGTAGGGACTCCCCTCCTACCCCCCAATGGGTTAGATTTCACCTTTGAAGACTGCCGATCGCACAAAATTTGGCACAAAGCATGGAGTTCTGATTTCTGTGCCCCCACAACACCACGTCACCACTGAAAATCAACAACCACAATACTTATCTGGCCCACAATGAAATCGAGTTTGAACACCCCTGATTTAGGGCATCACCATGGCCATTTCTATAATGTTTTGCATGAGCTATTTTGATTCTTACTTTGAGTTTGCAAGATGTATCAGCAGCACAATTCCTCATTGCAATGCATCCATCACTGTACTGGTAGCCTTAATGAAACAACAATATAAGTGCTGTGATGAAAGGATCATGTTTGAAGAGGCAGGACCTTCAAGTTGGTAATGTCAGCTCTGCCTCGATCAGATCCCAAGAAATGAAAACCCTGAATCCATTGTTGTTGAAATCAGGTAGCTTTTACTGGAATATGAATGAATGCGAAAAAAGCGAAAGCAAGGTCTGAATAAATCGCGGGAAAACTATACATATCAAAAGAATTCCCAAACCCTTCCCCCCAGGGTCTGATGAAGTTCATCCAATCCGTAGTTCTCAAAAGATCATGAGGCAGTCATCTGCAGGTGATGATGACCATTACTTCTCCAGGACGCTTGGCCTTGAACATGGATAAACATCCTGCCTAAAAAATGCAAGGGCCTCTACACACCAGCACTCTTCCCCCCCATATCTCCCAGCTCCCCCTCCCCCCATTACTATGGCAGCCGATAAGAGTGAAGCTTCTGCAGAAGAAAGTAGGAGGCTGACATCAGGGTTGAACTGTGGGGTCCTTGGTGCTGTCTGAGCTTGCTGGTTTTCTCGCAGATGTTTCATTAGCCAACTAGGTAACTTCATGAGCACTTGTGTTACTCTAGCATTGCACTGCAAGAAAACAACCAAACTTAGCAAGCACCAAGTATCCCTCACAGAGCTTCTGGTCAGCTTTCTTCTCCTGGAGATCTGTCTCTTGTTTTCCCCAAAACCAAAATCTCTTCCTTCTTGAGAGACTGGGAGCAGTCTGTAAGTAAGAGTAAGATAAACACAAGTTGGTTTTCTGTGAAGACTGAATTCATCACTTCAACTGGGCAAGGCTTTTCTGTAATCCAGAGTTTGGATGCTACCTGGGAAAAAGAGCTAAAATAGCCCCACCTTCTCTTTAATTGAAGAGCTTGCTTTATAAAAAGGGAACTGAAAAGAAACATGGGTGTGTCAAGAAATGGTTGAACTTGGAATTTTAAACACTGAGGATTCTCGTATAAAAATGAAGGAATAAAAGGTTAGTCAAAAGAATATTAATAATAGATATGTATATATATTAAGATAAATAAAATGATAAACTAGAATATAATTACAAGGGAAGACTATGAAAGAATGGCACCATTTTTTTTCTTTTGTAACCAAGTGACACACTGTAAGCATAGAATTGGATGATATCTTTTTAGACTTATATGTTTTTAATGTTATGTACGTTTTTATGTTTGTCTTAAAAAAATAAAAAACTTTTATTAAAAAAGAAAAGAAAAGAAGACAGCAGAGAAGTGGGAATAGGGGTGATATGCAGTTCTTTGAGGGGCAGTCATAGAGAAGAGGAGGTTGACCTATTCTCCAAAGCACTTGTGGGCAGGACAAGAAGTAAGGGATGGAAGCTTATCAAGGAGAGATCCAACCAATGAGATCCAATGAGCAGAGGGTTTTAACAAATTAACAGAGTTGGAAGGGGCCTTATAAGTCATCTAGTCCAACCCCCACCCAAGCAGGAGACCCTACACAATTTCAAGTAGCTGTCCAGTCTCTTCTTGAAAACCTCCTGTGATGGAACACCCACAACTTCTGAAGGCAAGCTGCTCCACTGTTTAATTGTCCTCACTGTTAGAAAGTTTCTCCTTACTAGGTTAAATCTCTCCTTGATAGTTAGTTTCCATCCATTATTCCTTGTCTGGCCTTTGAACACCTTGGAAAATAGCTGGACCCCTTCCTCTCTGGGGCAGCCCCTCAATATTGGAAGACTGCTCTCATGTCTCCCTTGGTCTTTTCTTCACTAGACTGGCCATGCCCAGTTCTTGTAACTGTTCTTCATATGTTTTAGTCTCCAGTCCCCTAATCATCCTGGTTGCTCTTCTCTGCACTTTTTCTAGAGTCTCAACATTATTTTTATGGTGTGGTGACCAAAAATGGATGCAGCATTCTAGGTGTGGTCTTACTAAGGCTTTATAGAGTGGTATTAGTACCTCACTTGATCTTGATTGTATCCAGAGATGGGATTCAACCAGTTCATGTCTATTCGCTAGAACCGTTTGTTAACTTTCTAGGCAGTTCGGGGAACTGCTGGTTCAGCTGGTCAATAAGGCAGAGAACTGGTTGTTAAATTATTTGAATCCCACCACTGATTGTATCCCTCTGTTAATGCAACTTGAAGATCTCCAAAGTCCCTTTGAACTCTATTCTATTTTCTAAATAGAAACTAGAAAAGCAAGCACCTCAACAGCAGTTTTCAGATAACGAGAAAAAACAAATATTGGCTACCAGAGCTGAAAACTTGGGGAGAAAATGAAAAATTTAAAGAAGAACAGTTAAGATAAGAAGATAAGAAAGCATAGCATTAAGACAGAAATAGAAACATGGAGATTAAAATGTATAGATTAAATAAGAATAGAGACCGAATAAACTTACAATAATGGGAAGATAGCAGAATAAGATAGAAGTTTAATTTTGTACAATAAAACAGGTTTTTTTTGCGGAGGGAGACAAATAGTCTTTCTGCCTGTGTTCTGTACTATATTAAACACAAACCCCAACACTTCCCATCATTAATATATTCTCCTGCTGTCACTTTCATTCTGTTAAAACAGTGAGATTGATTGCATTGCATTTGTTGTATCTTCCATTTCTTATCCTGTATGCGACATTAGACCTCTTCAAATTAGAATTTCTTTTCAAACTTATGCAAACTGATATTATTCCCATTCTCCAAGGTCTAAATTAACTGAAGATACCACTTACTTTGATCTTGGACCTTGGTGATGCCTGCCTCAAGAGCCATGTAGTTTTATTGTTGATGTTTTTTAAAAAACGCTGCAAAATTCGGGATATTATGTCC
>JAEANM010006115.1:0-18891 GCA_017656035.1 Myanophis thanlyinensis
CGAATTTTTTTTATTTATTTTTTTGATTTTTTTTGAACTTTTTTTTTCGATTGTCCTCTTTTTTGGAAATCAAAATATGGTCACTCTATAATAATTTCAAAAACTGATATGACTTATATATATATTAAACCATCATATGTAATATTAACAACACTAGATAATGCTAACTGAATACTACATACCAGTAATAGTTAATAGATTCTAATGATTCAATATTTATAGATATAACGACAATTCATTTGACATTAAGAGCTATTTCACATTTATAAATTTTATTTATAAAATTACTATCTACCTATATGGTCACTATTTCTTACATGGCAAATTATACATTTGAAATTTACATAAGTGCTATAAACAATACATTATTATTGCTCTTAGCAAAAATACAAACATATGTAAACTTATTTTACTTATTAGAAACAAAAAAAATATTTGCAAGTAAATTTCAGTACTCTTATAATTTGAATGCAACTTTATTGCATGCTAGAATATTCTAATATAAAATTTTACCAGTAACAGTTTTGAATGTATGTCTGAAATGTCATCCACTTCTGATGGTGCCAGATTTTGGTATCTGTTTACAGAAAAGAGAAGACAAACAAAAAATAAATGAACATTGGCTTACAACTTTGTTTACAATATCACATTTTAAAATGTAACATTCTTGAATAATGTTATTTTGGATCCACTTGGAAATGTGTGTGTGTGTGGTGTGTGTGTGTATACAAACTTACTAGTATTATTTAAAAAGTCTTGCTCAAATGATTTGTGGATTTAATTACGCAATTAAAAAAACCTGTGGAGAAATTCCAGTAGACCTATGCAGCAGTTCTGCTGAATAGTAGTTCAATATTTTATGCTAGCAGATTAATCATTGTGTTATTGAAATAATATCTGCCATATGATTTATTATGTTCTTCCTGGTTTAGGTTTTCTTGGTTCACAAAGGTTCCAAAATACAAAAAATAAAAAATAAATAACTGAATTCCATGTCATGATCATGTCCCACTGATGCTGTTTAGTTTCAAAGCTTTTTCCATAAGTTATGTCAGCAGGTTTGCACCTTTCAAATATTCTAATTTCAAATTGAATAACTACGATGACAATTATGTAAACATGGCTTTAATAACAGTAAAACAAAACAAAACATATATTGTGTCATAATGCAACTCAAAATAATTGCTCAGATTGCATTAGAAATGAGATCAAAATAGATTTACCATGCAACAAACACTATAGTAGTAAACCACCACCATGCTAACCTACTGCTGATATACATATGCTTGTACAGACATTGGGGAGATGTCTGGAAGGTCACATGTATGTTCATATATCTTTCTTCTTAGAATTATTTGTGAATTGCCAAGGAAATCAGGAGATCCAGGCAGTTCAAATTATTATAAATATTTATTGTAAGCTTAAACTCTCTACAAGAATCTGAACTACTAAAGGTCCAAGCAAATTGGCAGTAGATAAAGAGTCACAGAAATTCAGGGTGGGCTGGACTTAGGTCCCTTATTGACATGAAGGGACTCATGACTGATGACATGTTGGGCTCAGTCTGATTATCTACATAAAAAGTCCAGGAGGCTTCCTTTAGCCATGGTCAGTTTAGGACAACATGGTATGTTGTTTAATTGTGAAATATTGACAAATAAATAACAACAATGACAATAATAGTCATCATCCAGAGGGCAACAGGAATAAATTAGAAGTCCCTTAAGAAACTGAAGGAAGTGCCCACATTTAACCTGAAAAGACAAAGAAAGATATAATGTTCTTTAAATATCTGGAAAGACGTCACACAGAAGGTCAAGATCTGTTCTCCACCATATCAGCATTTAAGACAGGGGTGTTGAACTCAAGGCCTGGGGTCAAATGCAGCCTATGAGATGCTTAAATCTGGCCCACAGGGCCACCCTGGAAACAGCAAAGGACTGTCCTGTGGTGCATCTGCGAGCAAAAACAGAGCTTGGGAGGGCCGCATATGGCCCTCCTGCGCTGAGTTTTTTCTGCAGAGGGTTGTAGGAGGCCATTGCAGCTGAGAACAGAGCTTAGGAGCCTGCCACCACAGGCACCCTGACACAAGTGATGCTGATCTGGCCACGCCCATCCTGGCCTTCCCCCCCCCCCCGGGGTCAAACACAATCCTGACAAGGCCCTCTATGGAAATTGAGTTTGACACCCCTGGTTTAAGACAAGGAATAATGGAACTAAAGGATGCAGAATTTAACTGAATGCAGAACATTCAGGCAAAAAATGTATCGACGACAGTGGAATAGAAGTTTGACAATGGAACTGATTATCCAGACCGATGGCAGGCTTTCCATTAGATTTGAGCTAAGGCTGGACCAACATCTTTTGAGAATGATTTATTTTGGATTTTTGCATTCAATAGGTCAGGATGGCATTCTTAGATCCTTCCAACTATACAATTTTGGGATATTACAGTCTTTTTAAAATCAGTTAGCTAGTACTGCATTTGTATGATCAAGAGTAGCACTTCAATTTTCTTGCTTTAAAAAAGTAGAAAACTGCAATGTAGATTATTTTTCATAAAATACTCACATTTTCATAGCTTTTTCTGTATTTCTATTGCAACATTCCAGCTTGATAACAATCTCTGTTTTTTTGTGAAACGTTTCATTGTATTCTTCTTTGATAAGTTCACTAGAAAACAGTAATTGAAGCAATAGACACAGAGATGAAAGCATCATGAACATTTTTTGGGGTCTTATGAAAAAATTTAAAATGCATCTTACCAGCCTCCAGGAAGGAGTAAGGAATGAAAAGAATACAACAAAGACAAAGTGAGCTGGGTCATCTAGTATAATCTCCTGCTCAGTGAGATTAGAGCTAAAGGGAATTCTTGTTGCTGTATGACATCTCCATTGTAGTATTCTATTAACTACTCTTAAGTTTTATTACTTAACCAGTCTTAATATCAGGACATTCTTTTGAATATTCAGATTGAATTTCCTTTTAGCTTTAGTTGTAGAATTTGTTGAAACAATCCCAGGTTCAATAGAGAATAAGTCTATTCCTTTTCATATATGACACATATTTGGATTTTTGCAGACTGCTCTACTCCTGTCTTAAGTCTTTATGACATTTTTCAAGACGACTGAATTGTGAATGCTGTGGTATACTACTGGTACAATTGACAGTTCAAGCCATTATATTCCTTCTTATATTCTTTCTCTGGTCTTCAAATATAACAATTTATCAGGACAAACATTCATTCAGCTTTTTCAGTCTGCCCCAAAAAGAAATGTGAAAGATATTTATTTAAGACTTGCTTAATTTTAATATACTAAAGTAATTAATAAACGCCACCACTATTGATGTAATTAACTTTAAAATTGAAAATATGAAATGTTGTGCAAGAATCATTATTCTGCATCACATTATATCAACTATTATAATATTTTATACTGTGAGATAAAGATTTTTTTTATTTTAAAGGCTACATCAGTTATGAAGAGGTATATCTGAGACTGTGTCCACCGTGAATGGAACCAAAGTCCCAGATTCTTTCCTTTATGCACATGCACAGAAGCTATCAAACAAGCCTTCAATTCTGTAGGAAGCTAAAAAGAACTAATTTTGGGGGGAATTGTCACTTAAAATCCCTTCAAGCCTTGAGAAGAGACCGCCTAATTAAACAATTTCCCTTCATCTTTCTCATTAAGAATAGAAAAAATGATGCATATTGTTTTGAACCTAGAACCTAACAATGGGTTGAAAGAAATATGCTCAGAGTTGAATGTTTAACATCCAGGCTTTATAAATTATGGAATCTGATGTTGTTATTAGCAGGTACTTGATTTGTTTGTTTCATTTCATCAGGAAAATGTAATTCAATATAAATACCACCTACTTTGCATGAAATAGTATCATCCAGTTATTGCACCTTTGCTTACGCAAAGTTTTGTGCGCATAATTCTTTATTACAATATTTCTATGTCTTCCAAAGTGTTCATGACTCAGCTGATTATATAATAGTAATAGCGCTTAGACATATACCTCTTCACGGGGCTTTACTGCCTTCTCTAAACAGTTTACAGAGTCTGCATACTGCCCCCAACAATCTGGGTCCTCATTTTACCAACCTTGGAAGGCTGGAAGGCTCAGTCAACCTTGAGACAGTGAAAATCAAACTGCCAAACTGCTGGCAGCCAGCAGTCAGCAGAAATAGCCTGCAGTACTGCATTCTAATCACTGTGAGACCATGGCTCTGCATAATCATAAAATATAATAAAATACAATAAAACTTAGAAGCAACTCAGAACCACTGTCAAACCTTATAAACCAGGGGTGTCAAACTCAAGGCCTGGGGGCTGGATTCAGCCCCAGGGTGTTTAAATCTGGCCCATGGGGCCACCCTGGAAACAGCAAAGGACTGGCCCGCAGTGCTTCTGCCAGTGAAAATGGAGCTGGGAGGGCACCCTCTCGAGCTCCATTTTCACTGGCAGAAGATTGTAGGAGGCCGTCATAGCCAAAAACAGAGCTCGTGAGGGCCGCAGGAGGCCCTCCCAAGCTCACTTTTCACTGGCAGAGGGTTGCAGGAGGCTGTCACATCTGAAGACAGAGCTTGGGAGTCTGTTTTCGCTAGCAGAGCACTTGGGCCACCACAGGCTCCTGACACAGATGATGTCAAGCTAGCCATGCCCACCCTGGCCCTCAAAGGTCAAACACAATCCTGATGCGGTCCTCAATGAAATCAAGTTTGACACACCTGTTATAGAATATTAGAACAGAGGTTTCACAGCTTTGCAAAATGCCTGAAGGTGAGGCCTCTCCTTGTTTCAGAGAGTAATTTTGGCCCCCATTCCCTTATACTCTGGTTGGGTAGGGATCCAAAAGAGTCTTTTGAGGGATAAATGAATGTACAGAGCATGCTGATTTTAAGACAGAAAGATCATGTTGCAAGTACATGGGCACTACATCATATGGTCTTTAACAATTAAAATAAGTATTTTGAAATGGGCTACTGGGGTTTCACACAGTCATGGAAAAACACACATTTAATATTTATTTATTTATTTGAGTTTATTAGCCACCAATAGGCTCTTCCCATAGCTCCAACTCTTACTTAATTATCCAGAATCAAGAGCTGTTTCCTGCAGGAATAACAATGAGAAAGCTCATCAAAAGCATCACTCACATTAGCCATCTGATTCCTTTTCGCATGTGCTCTTGATAAAGAAGTAAAGCTCGGGCAATTCTACAGGCATAGCATACAACCCCTGTTACTGCCTGTACGAAAAAAACCAAATAAAATGCATTAGTGAATAAATTGCTACAGTAATTTTATTAACAGAAATGATATTTAGATGAAATTATATCATGAAGTAAATGGGAATATAATCCATTAAACCTAATACAAAGCATAAATAAAAATCAATTAAGTTTCTGTATTAGGTTAGAAAGTTGTAATACAAGCTCTGGAAAAAGCAAAAAGTAGACATAACTTGAAGACTGTATATTATATTACTGAGATGAGTGATGGTAGATCAAAGAGTTCAGATTAAGGTATAAAGCAAGCAATTTCTTATTATATCTTCATTAAAGTTTTTAAAGCAACACTATTAAAATGACTATTTATACAATTCTATCCACTCAATATTATCTGAATTTAATACCATTAATTTATTTCACTCCTACACATCTTATATGCTGCTGTTTTTAATGCTTGTTCTACTTAGTTGTAAGATTGCTTTGTTTGCATTGCACTCTCCTAGTTCGTGAAGCTTTTTAAAAGCATGATTCAGCAGGAACTTTAGTTTCTCACACTGGTAAGGGCTGAGAAGGAATGCCTGCTCCCTAGTGACCCAACTGGGTTTCATGCCTAAGGGAGAACTAGAACCTGGATCTTCCCATTCCTAGCCCAACACCATAAGACCACACTGGCTCTGAAGTATTAATTCTTATACATGTAATTATAATTAATTGAGATACTCACTTTTGCCATACTTGCATCACTATCCAAGTCATAACGTTGATGAACCTTAGGAAGCAAAACTGCAATAAAACAGAAGGTTTAAAAAGAAAATTTAAAATGACAGTCAGAATTTTAAAAAAGAAAAAAACCAGATCATATGCTTAAAATCTGAGAAAATGGCAACTATTATAAAAATTATACCACAGAATGATTTTGAGAAAGAACAAATTCATTGTAAATAGAATATATTTTTCTACCTAATCCTGTTATAACTATGCAATTTGTTAAAGAAAATTATATGATGAAAAGACTTTTTCACTAGTACCCACTTCTTTGCCAACAGAAATGTCCATATTAGAAAAGCCCTTTTCACTAGTACCCACTTCTTTGCCAACAGAAATGTCCATATTATTATTATTATTATTATTATTATACTCTTATTCATTAAACATGAAACTCAGTCAACTGAACATTTAAAAATGTATCACAAATATTATTGACTGGCACTGATGGTTGATACGGGTTGCTGCCAGCATCCTAGGTATCGACCAAGTATCCTCTTAAAATGTACGATGTTCCAAGTAGCACAGTTTTTTGCAATTCCGTTGGTGTTATTGCAGAAAGCTGTAATTTCTTGATGTACTTTGTAAAATTCTTGGACTTGGTGCCAAGTGCCCCGATGACAATGGATATTATCATTATTTTTACATTATTTGCAAGTTCATTTAGATTTGAGTGTGTGGCAGGGAGTTGCCACATGATATTGTATCTGTCAATATTTGTAAGAGGGCAGGTACAGCGTCACAAGCACACCCATCCATTTTGTATATATGTGCAACAAATAATTGAGATACTAAGGAATGGTGCTTGGGTCACAAGATATAACTTACCCTCTTGCCATTTTGATCACAAATAATGCACCTTTTGCTTATTTTATGTAATTTCTGCTTTCTTACTGTAGAATTTTGCTGTATCTTCAGAACTGTTTATTTTTTATTTTGAAAATTCTTTAAATTATACCAAAAAGCAAAATAAATATTAAGAATCCTTTTTGAAATGTATGAAGATAGAATTGTACCAATTCAGGACTAAACAATTTCTTAAATGAAATGAAAAAAAACAAAACCCTCTTTAATTGCTATTTCAGTAATTAATTTCCAATGAAAAATGTGTAATTTTTGATTACACATGTAATCTTATAAGTAAAATAGAATTTTGAGTCAGGATACATTCCAAATAAAACTGAATTAAACATATGCCCACATCAGATGGAAATACTTAGTGGACCCTGGCTTATCTCAATAAAAGTTAGATAGGATTGGATTTGGCTGTTAAGAATACATTGGGGTAATATTTTTGAGGGATACAAACACAGTAACAAAAATGTCTTATAATTGCTACAGTCATATAAAAATAGTATAGTTTTTAAAAGTTACAAATTTAATATAATTAAAATATTTTAATGCTTAAGTTTTAATAAAAAAATAATGATTCCATCATACTTTCTTCATAGAGTAATCCTATGACGTTTACAGCTTCTCTGCTTATTACAAGTATAGGATTTTCCTCTGTGGTTTTAGGGAAAGCTTGTGCCAGTCTGCTAGGTTCTAGTACTAAACGCCGACCTTCATATATCAATTCTTGATTGTGCAAAGGTATTTTTGTCTGTTTGTAGACAAGTTCATTAAATATGGTAGCACTGTTAAAAGAAAAAAAAATACATGTAAGGAAGAACTCCCAATGCATTAAAATAGCCAGAAGTAAGAAGGGAAAAAATTCTATTTAAAGGCAAACAGATCATAGACTTAATTGTTGACGTGAAAATAAAATTATAGAAATACTTACTTATTATGATTGTGAATATAAATTTTGTGTGCAGTCATTTGTTGAAGAGAGAAAACATGAATAATTATTCGATGAAGTATATCACTTGTTTCTGCAAAAAACTGATCAAATCCCCAACATTTTTCTTGATCTGCTTCAAGAATATTTGCAAGAACAGGTGTAAGCAGTACCTGCAATCCCCTAAAAGGTTAGATAGAAAACAAATATTACATTGGATAATGTATTTTTATTATACAAGTGGTCTTTGATTTACAACAATTAAACTCAAAATTTCTGTTGCTCAGCAAGACAATTGAGTAAAATTCCCCTATTTACATGCTTTCTTGCCATAGTTGTTAAGTGAATCACTGCAGTTGATAAGTTAGTAACACAGGTATTAAGTGAATCTACTTACTTTGCTTATCAGAAGGGCGCAAAAGGTTATCACATGACCTCGGGGACACTGCAAGTGTCATAAATACATGCCAGTTACCAAGTGTCTGAACTTTGATCATGTGATAATGATTCTTAAGTGTGAAAAACGGTCATAAATCACTTTTTTCAGTGCTGCTGTAACTTTGAACAATCACTAAATGAATGGTTGGAAGTCTAAGACTACATCAGGGGTGTCAAATTCAAGGCTTGCGGGCCACATCCGGGCTGCCATGTGGTTGGATCCGGCCCGTGGGGCTGTCCTGTAAAATTAAGGGGCCAGCCCACATTGCTTCAGCCTGGTCTACTCAATGCGGCTTCAGCCCTGTCTATCCAGTGCGACGAAGAAACATCAGCAATTTGGGGAGTGGTGTCAAGCTGTCCACGGCCCCCCAGTCAGCCACTCTCGCCCGCCCCTCCCACCCTCCCAAGGTCAACCACAGCCTTGATGCAGTCCTCAATGAAATTGAGTTTGACACTCCTGGACTATATTATTAACAAGATAAACGTAGCTGGGATGCACTTTAGTTAGAAAAGTAGAAGCGATTCTAATTGGTGAAGGTTGCAGATATCTTTCATGGAAATAGGGCAACTCCCTATCTAATAGCTCATCATTCCTTGCAAGAAAGTAGCTGGCAGATAATGTATTCTGTACTATGAAACATTACTTCTATGTACATAATATATTCCTAAAGCACAACAAAGGAAAAAGAGAAGGAATGTTATCATTGTAGGGGCAATTACTTTAAAATTAAAATAACATTTTAATAAAATTTAGTAAATTAGTAAAACTGTGCTAATCTCATAGTTTATTTTATTAATTCAGTGTTGCCTCATTTGTTTAACAAAGTGACCAAATCAGGATGTGTGTTTGCATATGATAATTTATGTCGATAAAAAATTATGTAATGCATGCTGTCTGGCCTGGTCAAAAAAATAGGTGAGCTGCCAGAATAAGAGATTACTTGAATTAGAGGGCCACAAATTAAGGTTTGGATGACATGGCTACTTATGGTATAATAAAAGTAAAGTTAATGTTGATTTTAATAATCATTTTGTTAGACGTGCCATACTAAGAGTTTGGAATAAATATAAAACAATGCTCTCTATGAAGTTGCCTCTTTGGGTGTCACCCCAGGAAGCTTTCTTTAGAAAAGAAATAGTGGCAAGGCCAGACTGGTTGACATATGGTAAAATTTTATCTTTCAACTCTGGTGACCCAGTATTAAAGCCAAGGGAAGAACTTGAATCAGATGATGATGTTTGCTATTGGTTTATTTATCAACAACTGAAAGAAAGATTTAAACTAGATAAAAAGTGCTATGGATTTGACTTTATTAAAAATAAATTGGAAACTTTACTATTTGGAAATGGTAAACATATTATTGCTAAGATTTATAAAATGTTATTGAAATTGAATTTGGAAAATGAACATGTTCAGTGGGCAAGGAATTTTGGATATAATGTGATTCTTGAACAAAGGGAAAATATGTGGATGAAGGGTTTAAAATTTACATTAAATTATAATCTAAAAGAAAATTTCTATAAGATGATGTATCACTGGTATTTAACACCAGGTAAGTTATCTAAGATCTATAAAGGTATGTCAAATGAATGCTGGAAGTGTGAAAGTAAAGAAGGGACTTTTTATCATTTATGGTAGACATGATAGAGCAAAAAAATTTTGGAGCATGATTCATATTTTAATAAAGAAAATTTTGAATACGAAAATAAAGATGAAACCAGAATTCTTCCTTTTGGGCCTAATGGAAAAAGACTTGGATAAAAAATTGGGGACTTTGTTACTATATATGTTGATAGCAGCAAGACTATTGTATGCAGAAAAATGGAAGGACACTTCGATTTCTAACATGGACAAATGGATGCAGAAGTTGATGGAGTTGGCTGAAATGGCAAAATTAACTATTTTGATTAAAGAAAAGAATGAAACTTTGATTTGGGGTTTTACCAATTAGACTGATAGAACTTTATAGAAATGGCTAATTTATATTAGTATAAAAAAACAAAAAGTTTTGATTTGATGTTAATGCCTTAATTTACTGCAACAGAGTCAGAAACTTCTTTTTCTTTTTTCTAATCCTTCCTCATTTCTCTTCCCCCTCTTCCTCCCCACTGCTTTCCTATTTACTTTTGTGTTTTGTATCTTATTTTACCTTATAACTCAATACAAATGTTAAAAGATAAAAAATTATGTTTGTTTCATGCTTGTCTGTCCTCAAGAAAGCTAAAAATGTGCTTAAAAGATAGACTAAAACATTAGAAGCCAGGTGAATTTTGGATTTTAATCAGTAAAGATAGTTCTCAATTTACCAATGTAAGCTCGCTAATTACATTCCTAACCTGAGGAACTCATTAATGGGATCATGTTCAATTAACATGATTCCTCCCTGATTTACCCAATGCATTCGCTAATCAAATGCTCAGGTCATTAAGTGCACATGGAACTGGGTCTTTGAACACTCACTTACCTTTTGAAGATCTCGATGATCAAGTGAGCTTTGTCTTCTCCAGCCTCTCTGCTACGGTTTCTTTTCCTATGTCCCAGCAGGGTCCGGTCATCTTTGCAAAAAAAGAACTTTTGCAAAGATGATCAGAACCTTCCAGAATGCAATTACTCACTCCTGCAAGCTTTGGCTGGTTTTTCTCAAGGCTTTTGGTGCAAAGAACAGAGGCCAGGAGTGATGCGTGTGCCCCTCCCGGCCTCCGTTCTTCATGCCAAAAGCTTTTTGCAAAGATGACAGGAGCCTGCAGGCAAAGAAACCGCAGCCCACAGGCTGCAGAGAATACAAATGTCTAGATCTTTTCAAGGTGAATGAGTCTCCACAGGCCCATGGTTTATCTATTTATCTACTTTCAGGCAGAAGTAACCTATATCTGAGCATTCTAGTCAAATGTGCAAAAAGTCTTTCTGGAATTGTGAGAACATAAATTGGAATAATAAATATAAATTAATAAAATATTGTCATGCAAAGACTTTTTATGTTCTAGCAATACAACTGAAGAGAGATTAAGTTCTACTTCAAACTTGAAATTTATTTTCCACCTATTACTCAGAAATGCAGATTACTGTAAGAAAGGATTCTCAGTCATTCCAAGCCCTATGCATTATCAATTCTCCAAATTGCTAAAATTACATAAGAATTTTTCATATTCATATGACATTTTATGACACATGGGAATCAATATCAAATTATGTAAGCAAATCAATGGATTGACAAAACATACTTAGAAAGGCTACAGGAAATAGGCATATCACGACTCCATTCAATAGGACCATTTTCTGCTTTCTGTACTCCAGATATTGCACCAGAAGGTTTTCCAGTTATAATTTTATACCTTTGAAATAGAAGAAATACCATAATAAGCAAACACACTCTTCTAATAAAACCATGTAATAGTAATGTGAATTACAAAACAAGCTTAGGCAGTTTTCTAGTTCAGAACAACTAATTACATTTCTAAAGAAGTGGCATTTTAATTGTTATTGAACCATTTACCAACTATAACAGGAAACAAACATTTTAACTCTATAAAGTTTGGGGCCATTAAAATTTTGAATGAAGTGTTTTTCTTGAAAATTAAAAAAGTTTTAAAAAGTTAATTTTTCAACTGATTTATATATACAGGTAGTGGAACAAGTATCTATGAGACCTTACAAGGGCAATAATGTTTCTATAGTGGATTATAGCCAGTAAGGATAGAGCTCTATTTATAATGTGCACAGATATCCATTAAAAGGAAGGGAAGAGGCAATCTCTACTGATTTATTTTTCATCTGCAGCCTCACATTTCCTGTTCCATTTCAGACCTGCTTTCCAAGAGGAACATGGGACAAAAGAATTGATGAAAATCAGATCCACTTTCCATTCTTGCAATGGAAACATTTCATAAATAGAATTCCATTTGTGAAAAGTGAGGATCCATTCAAGGATCATTTGTTTGTCTCGGTCATCTCTAATTATTGAAGACATATACGCTACCACAAAGTAAAGAATGGAAATAATGTATACATAATTCAATGGCCTAATTATTTTTCCAAAACAATTTCTCAGGACAAAGAACTTTGGCTGGTGTGAAACTGCTGTGTGTATTAAAACTTTAAGTTATTAGACTCATCAAAACTTTCTTGGCAATTCCCATAAAGCACTAGTAATTTATGAGTGTCATGGCCCCATTGGAGTCTGGTTGGGAGGAGAAGGAGTTGGAACAGGGACCGACCAACAGGGATGGCATGTCTCCACTGGGATGTTTGGAGAAGCCAGGGTCTAGGATGATGCTGTCCCAGACTCCTCAGGCATTGGGTGGGGTGGTCAACCAAACGGAGAACTGCCTGCCTTCAGAGACACAGGGGAGGAAAGGCTGCTGACAGGCAATGGTGCTAGTAGGCAGCAGATCCCCACTGATGAGGAACAGTGCCTTCTCCACTTGATCTAAGGGCAGGAAGAGCAGAGTGCAGGTAAATGCCAAGAAGGGCTGCAAAGCTACTTGGGAGGTCACCCCACCCCCTCCTGACAAGGAACATCTGAAGTGGAGTGACTTAAGGAGAAGCCATGAGGAGTTAGTCTTTGCCAGGAACAATAGTTTGTTTTGGCTTACCCTTCCTCAGCTTTGACGCATACCTTTGACCTTGCTTTGAAAACTACCTTTTGTATTTTATCTTGCCCTTTTCTTGTGGACAGCTTTTGGCCCTTTGCTTTGCCTTAGAACTGCCTCCTGCCTTGTATTTTGTCTTTGGCCTGAGGACTGTCATCTGACTTGTGCTAGACTCTGCTTGTGGATTTGCTTAGCCAGGTGGACTGGACTTGGAACCCTGGACCTTGCCCTGTGAACATGCTCCTACTCTGTGGACTTTATTTATAATAGAGGAGCTGTTGTTTAGGGAACTGAGGGTGGCTGCCTTCAAGGTAGCATGGTGGTGGATTTACCAGTCGTTGGAGGGCTGTTTGCTGGAACATTTATTGAGAGCAATAAAGACTCTCTAGAGCAGTGGTGGCAAATCATTTGCATCATCAAATGCCTTCCTTCATGACAGAAGGGCACAGCAAACTGTCCTGTGAGCCATGCACAGCTCTGCTGGCTCTGCATCCCGTTCTTGCGCGAAGCCCCCGCACCCGCAGCCAGTTCTTGTGCTCCACTGTGCGCTAGCCAGTTGGCTTTTGCCACGCGGGAGCACCGAAACCTGGAAACACAGCGTCCCAGCATGGTGCGCATGCACGCGTGATGAACAGCTGGCCAGCGCACATATACATATCAGAAACTGGACGTTCGGCTCTCAGAGCATGTGTGCACACTGGGACGCTTGTGCTTCTAGTTTCGATGCTCCCCCACAGCAAAAGCCAGCTGGCTAATGTGTGACAGAGCACAAGAACTGGCTTTGGGGGGGCTGTGCACGAGAAGTGTGAGTACAGGATGTGGAGCCTGTGGGGCTGCACGTTGCACGTGGGACAGTTTGGTATGCTGTTTCTGGCACGTGTTCCATAGGTTTGCCACCACTGCTCTAGAGCCTTGCCTTGTCTTGACCATCTGGTTCATAACAATGCGTTAGGTTTTAAAAGCTATAGCTTTTATAGCTATAACTATAAAATAATAGTTATGAAATATATCTCATTTAAATATTGTCTCAGTTTTTGGAAAAAACATACTGATTTGATGAGTGGAAATCTATTATTGAACTCATATTTAATACATAACCATTTGGTTAACTACTGAAGAAACATGATCAGCAGTAACTCTTTTATGTTAACTGATTTTCTGCAAAAAATATATCTTCCTAGGCCAGCAATATTGTCATAACCAAAATATATTTCTGTCGCATATTTCTGGAATTGACCATTACATTTATGCCAAATTGCTTCTTATGCCACCCAAAACATTTTATAATATTGTCTTTGGAAGTAAGATATGTCCTACCTGTTATCAACAGTCTAATATTTAAAAATAAACAGAAGAACTGAGCTTTATAAATATACCAAATTAAGTCTGCCTTCAACACAATTAAAAAAACATTATTTCTACATATGTACCATGTTTCTCCCAAAATACACCCGGGTCTTATTTTTGTTTTGACACCCATAAAACTGGCTAGGGCTTCTTTTTTAGGGGTGTCATAATTCCCCCCCCCCCATGCACCTTACCTCTCCACAGGGTTTCTTTTGCAGCCAAAAAGATGCATGCTGGTGGCGGCAAGCAACCACAGAAAAAGACGTGCACATTGCCCTGGCCTCCATTTTACATTCAGATGCCTTCTAGAAGGCATCTGCAGTTCTGTTATTGGCTGAATAGGGCTGTGCAGAAGGTATCTACAGTGGATAACAGAGCTTCGGATCCCCCCGAAACTCTATTATCAGCCACAGAGAGACTTTTGCCTTCAGATGATCCAAGCCAGTGACTTCTTCGACTGCAGCGTCCACCTCTTTGAGCTGTGCATGATGACCCCCATGAGGAGGAGGGTGGCAGTCCCAGCCAGGCGGAGGACCATTTAGCTGTGCTCCCTCTGCCCCAGCCAACAGCAGCCTTCCGGCCGGGGGGAAACAACACATCCATGTGCGGAGGGAGAGCAGCTAAACACTTACTTTCTTTTGCAGCCGCATCACACGTTTATTTTCAAATGGACGTGCTTTTTCTCTCTAGGCAGGAGGCTGCTCTTGGTGGAGGGAGGAGGGCCTGGGGCTGGGGCAGTCCGAAGCCCGGAGCCACCGCCAGCTCACCATAGCCCAAGGTGAGGACCACGGCTCCTCCAGGAGAGCCAGGCCGGCTGCGCCCAGTGCACCCACTGGCCACCCATCCTGCACGGGTTGTGCCAGTCCTCCGCCTGGCTGGGATTACCCTCCTCCTCACAGGGGCCATTGTGCATCTGCTCAAAGAGGTGGCCGCTGCAGTCGAAGAACTTGCTAGCTTGGATCATCCGGGAAGGCATCTGAAGGCAAAATGGAAAGTCTCTCTGCAGCTGATAAGAGAGTTTTGGGGCTATTTGAAGCTCTATTATCTGCTGTAGATGTCTTCCACAAAGACCTCTTCAGCTGATAACAAGAGGTGCAGATGCCTTCTGGAAGGCATCTAAATGCAAAACGGAGGCCAGGGCAATGCGCACGTCTTCTTCTGTGGCTGCTTGCTGCTACCTGCATGCATCGCCACAAGAGCTCTATTATCAGCTGCAGAGAGACTTTCCAGAAAGCATCTGAAGGAGAAATGGAGGCTGGGGCGATGCGTGCAAGTGGCAGCAAGCACCCGCAGAAGGCGGCAAGGCGAGGCAGGTGTCGGGGTGTGCGAAGCCTGGTAAGTAGCGCAGCTCTAGCCCCCCATCCCCATCCTAGCTTAATTTTCACCTGTGCGCCTCACCCCACCCCTTGGATGGGCATGGTCTTAAATAGGGGTAATTTTGTAGGTGAGCTTAATTTTATTGCATGTGCTGAAAAATGTGATAGGGCTTCTTTTCTAGGTGGGGCATGTTTTGGGAGAAACATGGTAAATGCAGTACTTCCTATGTTTACCTATGCTATAATTATATTTATTGAATATCTGAGAAAGAAAAATAAATTGCAAAGCAAATTATATTGTAAGAATACAAGAATGTAACAGAATTGCCAAAGAAAATGTTTCTAGAAATTTTTTTCAAATTTTATGTTGACAGTTTATTGGTAGTTGGTGACAGAACATTTCCTCTGAATTACCTACATGACTTCCTTATTTCTGCGTGGCCCTTCAAAAGGTCGAAATGGTAGACTTCCAGTTGCAGCATGATAAAAGGTCACGCCTATGCTCCACAAGTCAACTGTTGCTCCATACTTCTTTTGGTGATCCTTCCGCAATACTGCTCGCTCATACATGTCAGGATGCTCAGGTAGAGAGGGAAACAATACATGACATAAAAACCCTATTGCCATATTATAGAGAGCACCAGAGACCATAGATCTCTACATACTACTTTCCCTAAAACAGTATAGTATTCTATTGGTTGAAATTCTACAGGCTTTTTTATTTCAGAAAAATGAGCTAGTGGAAGAATACAAATTAAATAAAGTAAACAAGATTTGCCATAAACAGAACCTACTGATTCTTATATAAATCATCAACAAACGGTATATAAATATGATTAATAAATAAATAAATAAATAATAAATAAACTGACCCTGACAGAAGTTTTCTGTACCAAAGCAAACTCTAATATGAACAAAGTTGACAGTGTATACCCGTGTTTCTCCAAAAAGAAGGCCGGGTCTTATTTTCTTTTGACCCCTGAAAAAACAGCTAGGCCTTATTTTTGGAGGGTTCTAATTATTGACTCACCTCATGGAGGTGGCACCCACAGTCCCACTGAGTTAACAGTCCACTGCTAGACCACTTCTTCTCCAGCCACATACCGTCACTTGTACGCATCGTCTCAGCCTCCGTTTCATCTTTAGATGCCTTCCAGAAAGCCCTCTGCAGCTGATAATAGAGCTTTAGAACTCTATTATCGGCTGCAGAAGGATTTTCGGAAGGCATCTGAAATCAAAATGGAGGCTGGGGCGATGCGTGTGTGACAGCAAGCGGCCACAGAAGAAGGCGAGGCATGTGTTATGGTATGCGAGGCCTGGTACTTAGGGCAGCTCCCTCCCATCTCTACTATAGCTTATTTTTTTATCTGTGTGCCTCACCCCACCTCCTTGCACCCCGGGGTGGGCAGGGTCTTCATTAGGGCTAATTTTGTAGGTGGAGCTTAATTTGATCGCATGCGCTCAAAAACGTGATAAGGCTTCTTTTCAAGGTGAGTTGTCTTTTGGGAGAAACAGGGTATCTTTAGCAGCAGTTATCTTGTCAAAAGGAGGAATAATTAAAATAAATTTGGTCACATTAATTTTTAATCTTCTTCTCTACATAAATGAAATGATGGAGATGTTTTAAATGGGATACCTTTTTTGTAGAATGCTTGGCAGGCTTGTTTAGCACTTACTTGAATTGTGATAATTTTTGCATAAAATAACTTGACTGAACTAAAATATGACACTCAGGATGTGTGATTTAATCCTTGACTTTTAAAAACTGATATATAATTTGGTTTGCTTGCTGTTTGTGAATCAGCCATTATATATAGTATTATTATTTCAAACCGATAATTATAGTTTGTTTAATAAATTAAAATTTGTTTAATAAATTAAAAATTCTTAGGAGTCATTAAGCGAAAGAAAAAAATATTGAGCTTACCAAATATTCTTCTGTTCCATAGAGAGAGACAAATTGTTCATCATCATCCAACTCTCTAGCAGCACCAAAATCTGTCAGTTTATAAACTGATTGACCATCTTCACCTATAACACGCATTATATTGCCTGGTTTGATGTCACGATGCACTATTCCATTTTCTCGAAGATGGTTCATACCAGCCACTTAAATATAAACAATAAATTAAAAATAAATGCGTGTAGATTGCAGAATTATGTAGGTTTGATAAGAAACATGGTAGCATATTACAACTGTTGGATACTTGTATCTTATTTTCAATTATTTTATTTCAACATGAATTAGTAAATATCAAGAAGGAATGAATTATAGACAAAAACTTTTCAAGAGATTGCAAAAGTTTTGTAAGAGATTATAGCAAGCCAATTTGGGTTGTAAGACTTCTATATATGATAAATATACAGTACATACATTTTAATAATAACATGAAAAATAAAGCATATAAAAATTACATCAAGTTTTATTGATATCTAAACAACTTCAACAGCCTTTCAAACCAGAGAATTTCAAATCTAGGTATTTTCAGAGTGGTCTTGTTCTCCTTTATGGTATCCTGAAAGTATTTGGGGGGGGGGTGGTACCTTTAAGTCATTATTGGCTCCTGGTGATGGCCTGGACTAATCTGTGCAGTTTTTTGGGTGAGTTTTTATGGAAGTGATTTGCTACTGCCTGCTTCTAGGCTTGAGAGACAATGACTTGTCCAAGGTCATCCAAGTGGCTTTGGGTCAAAGGCAGAGTAGAACTCAGGGTCTCCTGATTTCTAAACCCAGAATATTAATAACTAAACAAACTGGCTTTCAAATGTACTTCTAGTGCTGTATAAACAGCAAATCCTTCCAATCAATTTTATGGAACAGTAATGTCTCTGCTAAGCTGATTAAGCTTTTAAGATCAGCAGTGTGATTTGGGCCCAGAATAATAACATGAAATTCCAACAAAATTCCTTTCATTTCTTTGCCACATTTTAGGCTACCTGTATTTTTAGTCCATTCTTTAAACTGTAGTTCCAGATAGCATTCATTCTATCTAAATACATATAATCAGGATATAACTGAGATATGTATCACCCTGTCTGCATCTCCTTTGCCAAAGGAAGCATACTGGTGCAATCAAGTTAACTGGCCACTGTGGGTACATGTTCTTTGTCTTCTTCTTCTTTTAGCTGTTCCCGTTAGGGGTCACCATAGTGAATCTTCTGCTTCCACCTAACTCTATCCTTCGCATTCTCTACTCTCGCCCCAATTAACTTCATGTCTTCTTTTTAGCACATCCATATATGTCCTCTTTGGCCTTCCTCTTGACTTCTTGCCTGGCCGTTCCATCTCCAACATCCTTCTACCATATAACCACTTTCCCTCCTCTACACATGTTCAAACCATCTCAATCTGGCCTCTCTGACCTTGTCCCCCAAACAGCCGACCTGAGCTGTCCCTCTGATGTGCTCATTC
>JAEANM010006116.1:0-18890 GCA_017656035.1 Myanophis thanlyinensis
TACATACATACATACATACATACATACATTCTCCTTTGGCCCAACAGTAGAAGTTCAGCCTAGATCTAGTTGAGTAAACCTACTCAAGCATCCTATTCCTGCCTTCCCCTGGAGAGAAGCTAGAGAAAGCCCCTCCCGTCCCAGAGCTACCCCGACGCACGGGCGGTGACCCTTTTGCAAGCGCCATTTAATGAGATGGAAGAACGGCTGAAGACAAACTGCCCCATCCACACCACCTGTTCTAATTTAATGAGCCGAGTTCTGCTTTTCAATCGGTGTTTGACCTTCCCAATTCTAAGCGAGCCCTGAAGTTCTTGTCAGAATGGGATGAGGCATTTAACAAGAGCTGCCGAATAGCTTGCAGCCACCAAGAACTGCTGGAGTCCTTTCCTTCAAGCAAGGTATAAAAAGAAGGAGAGGGAGAAGAAAAGATTACTTGAAGGATAAAACTTGCTCCCCAACTCGGAGAGAGTCCAAATCTAAAGCTTTCCAAGCAAAGGTTGGTGGGTTCGTTGTTCACTCCATTCCTATAATGGACCAAAGAGGTTTTGTTCCATCGTTCTCTTTTTCAGAATGGAGACCAATTCATGTGCAAACAAGCTCAGAGCCTTCTCCAGTGCTCAGACCTCCTGGCCATGGTTGAACTCCCTCCAGGCTCCAGGCTGATCATCATTAGCCCCTTTCCAGGCAAAGGTGAGCATGAAAGGGTTGCTTTCACTCATCACTGCATCTGACATCCTGTTCCATTTCCAGGAAGCTGGTTTATCACTGACCCCCTTCACTGGATCATGACAGATATTCCTTGGGCAGGGATGGCAATAGTTATAGATAGTTATTGATTATTAGTGATACACACCTGTGCTGGTTATATTTGCCATGGGTCAAGTGGCTTTTCAGGAGAAACCCGAAAGAGCATCAATCTCTCAACCTCTTTTTCTTGGAAGTGCCCAGCTCTCCTTCCACTTGGTGAAATCATTTTTATCATGACTTTGGACTAGAAATGGAATGAATATTTACAAATATTTGAATTCAGACAAAGTTCTAAGATCAACCATTAGTCTTTGAGTATATTGCCTTTTGTTTGTTTGTTTGTTTTTCATTCTGCTACTAAGAGAACCTTTGCTGTTGGGCTGAATATAAATATCAAGAGAAAGAGAAAAGTTTTAATCTTTAACTCAGGCATCTGCTAATGCCTGCTTTCCAGGAGATGAAGCTGCCAGTCCCTGATCCAGTCCTTAGCCAGCTACACCCTGGTCAATGCCCAGTCTGGCTGGCAGGTCCTGCCAGCCCAGGCACTTGAACACAAGACCCTGGAAAAGTGACCTGAACATGGTCAGCCAGGAGACACGGCAACCTTTCAGAAAACAGCCCCAGCACAACAAACAGAGCTGGGATTAATGGCTGTGCTGGTCCTGACAAGTTGGCATCCATCGGGTCTCCAGCACATTTTTAGAGCAGTTTTACAGACGGGGCAGCAGGTTGGGCAGGAAGAGTTAAAGGGGTGGACTTCTGTTATCCTGAGTGCTCCAAAACCAAACGGGAGCATATTCTCTAGTAGTTTGGCTCGCAGGACAGCCCAATCACCCTGTTCTGGAGAAAGCTTTTTAACTTACATAGTAAGCATTAACCAATTAATGATTTTGTTTACATGCAAGACAATGAGGGCTTCGTTAGAGTGATTTAATTCTCTTTAAAAAATACAAGAGGGAAAACAAGGTTTTTGCCTTCCATATTATAAACTCAAAGAGTTAATTGGGAAGTATTCATTTTGTTGCTATAAAACATAATCACCCTCTAATTAGTGGGAGCCAGTTATTCTGATATAATTACAGGGTATTATATAAATAAGCCCAGGGAGGGAAGGGGAGCCATGGCAGAGGGGGTGGGAGGAAGAGGGTCTCTAACTGGGACTGTGGGCACCACCAGAGAAGGAGGCACCGGCAGGGCCTTTGATAACTTTGGGGGCCTCATCGCCTCTGGCTGGCCAGCATGGGGTTCAAAACCTCCCGTCTTGTGGTGGTGGTGGCAGAGAAGACTCAGGATTGGGGCTTCCACCATCTCTTGCTTTTCTAGAAGGAAACTTTCTTTACCTCCTCTGTGGTTTCCAGCACTTTATGCAGGGCAGGAAAAAGTAACGTGGAGAAAATGATTTAGAAGGAAATGATTAAATATCCTTCTGCCTCTCTAAAAATAGCAACCAAAGAGCCCACCAAGAGAAGATTTTAGCAGGAGAAGGGATTTTACACTATTGATGGTGATGGGGAAACAGGGACCAGAATCTGGAGGTCCTGCCCCACACCCTCCCTTCAAGCAGGCAAGGCTTCAGGGAGCTTTGCTGCACAAGAAAGTGGAATGGCCACGTGGAAAGATCCGAGCCTCCATCTTCCCAGAGTTTCCTAAGTCCTGCTGGGATTCTGGCTGAAGGGAGTCCAGAGCCCCCAACCCATTATTTGGCCTCAGGGCTCCCTGCCACAGGACCTTCATCTAGTCCTCCTCATCCTCAACAGTCCATGTAGTTCAACTGGGAGGCTGGGTGAGAATGGAGAAGCCTGCTTGGAAAAGGGCCAGTGAGGGGCTTGGAGTTGCTGCCTCTGCCTGGGGGGGCAGGGAGAACCAGAGTGAAGCATCCATCCAGGAAGATCTTCAGAAACAGGTTTGGATGGAACCGGGAAGAGCTTCGCTCTGCTCCTTGGGTCACCCAGAGGGGAGAGCGGCAGAAGGCAGGTCCTGCCCCACATTGGTCGAGATGGGGCCAGGTGACATGTTGGGCCTGGGACATGGGGCAGAGGCAAGTCTCAGTCCCAGGTAAACGGAGACCTCAGACCACCAGGGCCCCCAATTCCCAGACCCTCCTCTCCACTTCCAGTGGGGACAGAGAACATTTTTCTGGCTCTCCTGCCAGTGGAGCCTGGTTTTTGCAGTAGCAGAAGGATCAAAAACCCCTCCCTCCCCCCTCCCTCCCCTTTGCCTCCCTCATTCATCACTGTCACATCTGGAGAGGTTTTTTATTTAACAACCAATTTATTTCCAATTTAACTAATCTCAGGCTGCAGCATCTCACACAAACACACCGAAGGCGTCGTCTGCTGTAAATAGACTTACCGGCCACCCCAGTTAATGTAAGCTCCCATCAAAGTGCATCAGGCAGGAGAGAGACACCAAGAGGAGACTGCCAGGCCTCTCTGATCTGGGGGGGGGGCACAGAAAGTCTCTCCCCACCCCGTTTCTCTGGGCTCCGAGAGCTGCTTAGATTTATATATTTGCCTTCCGGATCGTCCGCCTCACCTTGAGAAGCCAGGGCCGGCTTTCATAAACAATTTATGGGGAGATAATGCGGAGGCAAGGGGGCGATCAGAGAAGGACGCTCTCCATTTCCCCCCAGCTCACATTATAACTCCCAGCTCTGCATTCACATCCCTCCGCCTGTAAGGTCAGGCTGCAACTGTACGACGACGTACTTTGGAAGCAACCGTTGCCTTTGATCAGGGAAAGTCTGCCCGGATGAAAGGGGCAGCTAATCGCATGGCAACAAGACCCCTGAGCAGCTCAAGCAGTCCAGAGGGAGCCAGAAATGGCGTCAGAGCCACCTGAAGCCCCCTGGCCAATGGGACCACTGCTCCCTGTGCCCATCAACTCTGGGGCCGAACTGGCCTGGCATCCCTTCAGTCCTCCCTGCCCCCCCCCCACTTTCTGCTGCATCCCCTGAAAAGATAAGCCTTCAGCTGCCCCTTCAAAGGCGGGGGGGGAGTTTTCAAAGCCCTGCTAAAAGCCCCCCTCCTGATTGCGATCTTTTCATAAACCCCTGAATGAGCAAGATAAACAAGTCCTTGAAAAAACACTCTCCCAGCCGGGGCTCAGGCTGGCGTGGGTTGCAGCTGAAAGACACAAGAGGGGCGCAATCCATCCGTCAAAGAACAGCCACAGTCCAGAGTGACAGGAGGGGCTTGGCAACCACCTGCTGCTCACCACCCACCAGCCTGCTGTGGTCAAGCGCCTTTGATCTCAAGGGACAGAGCGACAGTCGGGCAGAGAAGCAGCCAAGACTGGCAGCCGGGCTGGCCCCCGACTGGTCCAAGCGGTCTTCAGTGCCAAATTCCACCTATGGTCAAAGACTTATCACTCCCCCCACCCCACCCCACCCGCATCAATGATTATAAGCCAGCTAGCAATGCAGCCAACGCCTGACCCAGGGACACCCGAGGTCATCAACCCCTAAGAACAGTCCTACAAGACACAACCAGGAATGGCTTGTTGTTCCCCTTTCGCAGCTCTTTGATTGTTGGAGGCACCATCGGAGGTGCCAAAAGGATATTGGAAATATTGCTTCACAGACTGGGAGGGAAACCAATAGAACAGGAGTTCCTGCATTTTTCCCTCCAGCCAGCATCCAAGCCCATGTGGGAAGCGTAACCCATCATCTGTCTGTTTGTAAATAGCAGCCATGTGGAAGTCCATGATCAAAGGGAAGCTCATAAACATGACTGTATCAAGTGGAAAGATGCTTTCTCCACTGTCCAGTGCAGGATGAGACCCAGGTTGCCAATAATTGGATTTCCTCCGGTCAAAAGGAACCCTTCTGGACTCTGGGCCTCTTCCCAAGCACCTGGCATGAACAGATCAGGCTTCTGTTTGTCTCTACCAGCCCTAATCCATTGCCTTCTCCACCACAATCTAACAGATGCTGGTGGATCTGTGGAAGCAATAATTAGATTTCATACTTTGGAGCAAAACAACCAGAGCAGCAGGAAGAGGACAGCAGAGACACGGCGCCTTGAACCCACTCATCACTATGGCCCCATACGGCAGCCTTTGCAGAAGGACGAAGGCTTGAATCATACGGAAGGGCCAGCCAAGGCCACCCTCAAAGAGCCTGACCAAGCCAGCCAATGAAGCCAATGGCACAAGGAGCCTCTGCTAATTAGAAACCAGCAGATGGGAGGAGGGCAGCGTGAGCCCCCATCCCCCACCCCAGCCTTGGCCCCGGGTCTCCATGCTGCCCTCCAAGATGGTAAATCTAGAATATGAACTGGTCAATTTGGGACCATTTCTTGCCCAGCTCTGTTTCCCAAACAGAAGATGTCCTGCACCACAAAATGTCTCTGGAAGACACTGCTTTGAACCAGGTGCTTCTCTGCTTGGAGGGGCAGGGCCATCGTCCACGTTCAGAAGATGCCAAGAAGATACACCAGAGGATTGGATGCTTTGAAAAACCCACCGGCAGAAAGTGAGTGTGCAGTAGCAACCTCCTCACGCACACACATTCCCATCAGTTTGCTTTGAGAGGTCTATTGACTCTATTACCAGAAGATAAAATACAACCACTGTGTCTACTGATTATTGATAGCCTTATTCTCCATCTCTTTTCATCATTATCACTGGAGCTGTATTATCTGTTCTTCCCAGGGCATTTGCTAAGATAAAGGAACGCCAGCTTCAAAAGAAGGACAGGTACAATATTCTACCCCAGACACGCAGAGACATAATATTTTGCAGCTGACCTTATGCGAGATGTTCAGCAGGTACCCATTCATATGCATTTTCTCTGCTGTTCAAAACACTCGCCATTGCAAATAACTTTTCTTCTCCTTTTTTGTAACACCTTTGAAAAAAGATAATATGTACAGAAACCTGCCAGCGTATCTCCTACGGGCTGAAATCCTAAGCACGCTCTCTTGGAAAGAGGCCCAGTTTGAAACGATGACATTGGGACTTCTGAGCCGAGGTGGCTTGGTGGGCTGGTTCCTTGTCTTCTTGCCTCCGGGCCAAACATTCCTGCCCGCTCAGTAAGCCTCTTAGCTCTCCTCGGAAGCACTTCCCATTCGTCAGCTGCCCTCTTGAACTGGCTGGAACACAAAGCCAAATGAACACAGGGGGACTTCTGAGGAGGCCTTCAAAGGACGGAGCAAATCACAGAGCGGGAGCCTTTCTAGTCCTTGCCCTCAGTGTGGCTGCTGTGGGTTGTTGGTGGCACGGAGCTTCTCTAGGCAAGCTCGGAATCCGAGGGGGCCACTTTGTTTCTCTGCTGTGGGTCAGGCAGGCAGAGTAAGACCAAATCAGCTCAGAGACAGGAACGGGTAGAGCAACAGAGAGGTGTGGTGGTCAAGGAAACGAGTCTCCTGGCCTCCCCATTCATTGGCAGCACAAGGAACGCTTTATCTTTTGCTTTTGTTCTCTTTTTTTAATCCCCATTCTTGGAAACAAAGTGATGTTTCTATGGTGATTACCAAGTCACAATTCTGGCTGAGTGTCGCCCTGAGCATCAGGTGGAGATTGAAGATGGCTTGGCCAGAACTGCTCTGCTTCTGAATTTCTGCGGGAGGGCTTCCTGTGTCATCTTTGATTTAGGCCCTCCACTTCAGGAAGGGGCACAATACACGCGTGGCTATGAGCTCAAAGGGTTGATAATCCTCATTATCAAGTTCCCAAACCAGGAAGGTTTTCGTACAAGGCTCAAATCTGCCATGGTTGAAAGCATAACCTCTGCTGGCCACCAATCTCTAGGCTGGGGGTGGGGGGATAGAAGGTCTGTGTTATTCCAACCACTCTAGGCCCAAACTCATTCTTCCAAAGAAGGGGCCATACAGGAGCAATGGAGGTGCCCTTTGGAGACCTCATGGCTTCCTCTGAGGGAGGATTAGGCCTTTCCACAGGGCAGACCCTTGATATGAAATTCAGGAGACAATCGCTGAAGGGCAGGACAAGTGATTTGCTCCCCAGGGAAAGAACATCCAAGTATTTTGTGCTCTTCCAGATGTTTTAAGTTCTTTTAAAGTACCAATGGTTTAATTCTTGTGAGACTAATGGTGAAGTTTAGTTCCTATAGGTTTCTGGTGTTTTTTTAGCTTGGAGTGTGCATTTTTGGCACCTCCGTGGAAATATGGGCAGGGAAGATGAAGGGAATGTAGGCTTATTCTTCCTGCTGCACTAAATGCCTGAATGCCTTTGGTTTGGAGGCGCTGGGAGAGCAGAGTGTCCAGTCTCTGTCCTTTGAAGTTCAGCCCTACCTCTGCCGCAAAGGAAGACCATTCTGAATAAATATTCTTCCCCATCTCAGAAGAAGAGCAGACACCAAAACCTTCCCTGCTTCATTCCTTTTTGCCCTCTCACTCCAAGCCAAGTCTTCCCTTTTGCAGTTGAGTTGATACTTTTCTTTTCAGGTAAACATTCAGTGGTAGAAACTCACCTGCTCCTAGTCTCAGCTCCCATCAGACAATTCTCTCTCCATCTCTCTCTCTCCATCTCTCTCTCTCCCCATCCATCCATGGTCTGGTCTATACCTATATGTAACCTCTCTCTCACACACACACACCTATCTATCACCCATTTATCATTTCTATGTCCATCTGTCCATCTATCACCCGTCTTTCAACCCATTGTGGGCAGCTCCCAATCCTAAATTGAAAGATGGGCTCCCCTCCCCCTCCTTCTCCAGGGCATCACCCTCTGTGCAAAGCCTGTTGACCATCTCTTCAGTGGAGAGAACCTGCGAGGGTCCCCTGTCCATCCAGCAGCTTCGCTCTCGGGCCGGAAGAAAGGGGCACCTTCGGCTGCATTTTAAACAGCCCCCCCTCCTCCCCCCCTGGGGCTGCCTTCCCAGGTGAAGCCCTTGTCCCATCGCAGCAGCAACGCCCCCCCTTCCACAGGCCTTACCCGACTGAGCCAGCCTGTCCTTGGCCCCGTGGCACTGGACCAGCTCTATCCTGCCGCAGAGGGAGATCACTTTGGAGTGGAGCTCCTCCAGCTCGTAGCCGGTGCAGTCCAGCTGGAAACAAAGCCGAGGGAGGGAGGGCGGGAGGGAGGGAGTCAGCAGCTGATGGTGGCCCTGCCATCAGATATGTATGCTTTGAAGGGGGGTGGGGCAACGTCCCAGTGGCCCCCTTACCTGCTGAATCCTGTTGACCATCTCGATGACCTGGAGATAGTCCAAGAAGACCAGCCCGGCGGTGTCCCAACCCTGAATGAGGCTGCAGCGCTCAGGGCTGGCCAGGTCTTCCAAGAACCTCTTCAGGTAGGTGTAATTCTCGTTAATGATGGCATCTGCGAGGAAGGGGAGAGAGGAGAGAAAGATGGGCGGGGGTCTGCCCGCTCGCCTCTCCCGCTTCAGCCCCCACGGAGAGCAACCTGGGGGAGGGGAGGGCTTACCAGAAGCCAAGTGCCTGACCACCAGCTGATGGCACTGGTTCCAGTGGCCGGCCTTGAAGAGGTAGAGGGCCTCGCGGGGCTTGTTGCCCTCCCTCCGGGCCCACAAGGCCTTGGCCTCGTAGATCCACTCTGGGGGCACGCACAGCTTCTGCGTCAGGAAGGCCTCCTTGTCCCTGGACTCTGGCAGCTCCAGCAGCTTGCAGTGACGGTTCAGCAGCTCCCGCACGGCTCTCTCCCGCGTCCTGGGCAGGGGATGGAGGGGGGACGGGCAGAGGGGGGAAGGTTGAGTGGCTGTGCCCCAAGACTTCCCCTGCAGGGACCGTCCTCAAAAAGGACAGCTCAGGGATGAAATGGGGTGTGGGGGTGTTAGTCCTTGGTGCCCTCTGAGCTGGGTGGTTTTCATGAGCCAAACTAGGTCATCACGTCATCCGTGACGGTTCCTGGATTGGGGAATGGTTTACTGGATTGCTGGTCTGATGTTTGTCTTCAACAGAACCCATCCTAGAGCAAGCCCCAAAATGCTGGAAGCCTGGCACCACTGTTAGGAATGTAAATCTATCCCTGGACTGATGACTGACTGACTTGACTGTCTATGAATTTGGACTGACTGATGGACTTTGCAAAACCTCTATTTCCATGGAAGGAAAAACCTATTTTTCTACTCAGTGTCTCTGTATTCTGGTTTGTATATTCTATCACAACACTCTCACAACACTTCGCTTCACACTTGTTCTCCTAACAGGGGACTATCCTTAACAACCACCCTTGAGAAACTGGCCATCAACATGCACATAGAGATAAACAACATCTGTAGGGGAAGCAAAAGAGGCCATCGACCAGCCCAGGAGGGAACAAGAAAGACCCCCGCGGGCTCCTCTCCACCGGCAATCAGTGTGTGTGTGTGTGTGTGTGTGTGTGTGAGGCGATCCCCTTTTGTAACATTCTGCCAAGCAAAATCAGGGGGAAGGCCGGATTCACTTTAAAATCCTGTGACTAATTTAACAACTTCAGTGATTCACTTAACAACTTTTGCAGGAAAGGGCATAAAACAAGGCCAAGTTCACTGAACAACCGTCTGTCTTAGCAACAGAAATTCTGGGCTCCATTGTGGTCGTAAGTCAAGGACTGCCTGTTGTCTAGGAAAGCCCCTCCCGCTTCTTTACAAGCCGACCGACGGATGGAGAGTGACCGACTGGAGCCTCCCACCACTCACCGAGCGTTGGGGGTGTGAAGCAGGACGAAGACGGCCCACTCCCACAGCCCCTCCCTCTCCAGCTGGGCTGCGTAGCTGGCGTTCAGCACCCCCTGGCACTGCTCCGACAGGTGGGTGTAATTCAAGGCCCGGAGCGCTTCCCACAGGTGCCAGCTGAGGCGGTGGTCCAAGGGGTCTCCGGTGATGCTCCGGGGGTCCAGCAGCTGGTGTAAGTCGTAGCACCTGCAAGGGAAGCCCGGGTCAGTCCCCTGAGGCTGCCGCCTGGCTCCCTCCCAGGCAGGAGCGTGTGTGTCCGTGTGTCCATGTCCCCCTGGTGCCCCCTCTGGGCTGGCTGGCTGCTTCGCTCACGGACGTTTCAGGGAACTTTGTCAGTGACAGCAGGAGGCGTGGCTAGGGCACCGATGAGGTTATCACCCAGTTGGCCAGTTCAGAGGGCGCCACGGGGTCCTCAAAGACAGGAAGTGTTGCTTGTTGTGGAGAACGAAAGCCCCCACATGCCCCCCCCCCCATTTCAAATCTCTAAAGAGCAGAGTTTCTCCACTGGGCTGTTCGGCCAAGGAGCTGGGTGAGAATTAGGGAGAGCTGGATTTGGAACGAGAGACCGCTTAAAGCTCCAGATTAGAAATGGTGAGTTTTATTCTTGCTTTTAGGGCAGGGCGGAGCGACTGTGGCCCCTCTACAATCGGGGGACTTCAACTCCCAGAATCCCTGAGCCAGCCCCCATGGGATTCTGGGAGTGGAAGTCCAGCGGTCGTAAAGGGGCCGTAGCTGCCCAGGGCTGCCTTAGGGCGACCTTGGGCCAGTCCCTTCCTCTCAGCCGAGGGAGGCGGCCAGGGAAAACCACTTCCAACAATCTTGCCCTGAACACAGCGGGGACTCACCCAGGTAGTGACCAGAAATTTAAAAAAAAAAAAAAAAAGAATTTATTTTAGAATTTAAATAGGACTGGGGACCTCAGAAAATCAAGGCAACCAAGGGAAAGGGGAGGGAAAAAGAGACCCACAGGTAAGTTTTCTCTGCCCCATTTCCAGCCGTTAGCATACACAAAAATCCATCTGGGGATGTGGGAATTCTGGGAGCCGCAGCCCCTGGGTTGGTGGGGGAGAGGGAGGGAATCGAGCAGGGGAACACCCCCCCTCCCCCCAGGATTCCTGGACGTCCACCCAAGGCCCCGGGGGAGAAGGCAAAAGAAGGTACCTGTCACTATACAACTTCAGCAGGTGGAAACACACGTCTCGCAGTGGGCGCTGGGAGCTGTCGTTCTCTGCCACGTAGCCCGAGTCTTCTAGGTAGGGGGGCAGTGGGGGGCAGGCGTAGCTCTCTCCGTCTGGGGAGGCCTGGGGAACATCGAGCCCGGTGGGGAAGGGCATCTTCACAGACCGTCCAATTCTCTCTCTCTCTCTGTGTGTGTCTTATCTATACTAATGTTTATACTAATGTTTACATATAAAATCTATCTAAAACCTCTCTCCTCTCCATCTATTCTCTCTCTATTTAGGGGGTTGAACTGGAAGAAGTCCAAAGTCCCCCCACCCCCCCATCTCTTGTTATTCTGTACACTACTGGTTCTCTCTCTCTTCACCCCCATTTCTGGATCTACCATCTCTATTCTCCTTCCCTCCATCTATTTACCTCTCTCTCTCTCTCTCTCTCTCTCTCGTCTTCCTCTCTATCACATTTTAAAGCCATCCTTCTCCCTCGCAGACTGGATGGCATGCAATAATATTAACCCGAAACCTTGAAGGCATTTAAGCAGAGGCCGGAACCATGGATGGCAAGCTGGGTTTAAGGGGTCAGATTCCACTTCCATCATCCTCGACCAGTGGTCAAGAACGATGGGCACTGGATGCCTGGCCCTTCTGGAGGGCCTGAAGAGCAGCAGGGAGGCCGAAGCTCTCCCGAACGAGCCTTCTCCTGGGCCAGACTGAGGCCAGGCCCACTCCCTTGCCAAGGCACCGCAGGCTGGGCTGCCTCTCCCCGGGGGTCCTACCTGGAAGGCGGCTTCGTACATGGCGAGGGCCTTCGAGAGGGGGGCCGTGGAGGGGAGCAGGTACCACAGGTGGACCCCCAGAGCGCGCTTCCAGTCCAGTTGGGAACAAACGTTGATGGTTCTCTTCTCGGACAACTGCCACACCTGGAGCAGGGAGAGCGAAGGCTGAAAGGGGCAACACGGCCGCAAGAGGAGGCTGGGGGTGGGGGTGGGAAGCGGGCGCCAAGCGACTCACCGGTTTGCCGGCCAGGAGGCAGAAAATGCGCAGCCGCTCGTCCTGGATGAAGCCGTCCGCCTGGAGCTGGTGCCAGTCGGCCAACTGCAGGGCCAGCAGCTCCCGCACCTCCTGGCTGCCCACCAGCTGGGAGAGCAGCAGAGACAGGCGGAGGTCCCCTGCAACAACGGGAGAGTCGGCATCCAAGGCGGCCCCACAGCTCCTGGAGCCCCATGCCAGCTGGGGGGAGGGGGAGGGGGGGAACATGGCCAGGGAGGGGGGGTTGACTTTAGCAACGGAAGAGCCAAGATGGCCCGATTCACTCTCCTGCTAGGTGGGAGATTGGGGGGGGGCGGGAGCCTGGCATGATGCAGGAAGGCTGGCTGGCCTACCTTTGCCTCGATACCCCAAAGGGGCTTTTTCTTTCCCCTTGAAAGCATTTCTCTTCTCATCCAAGAAGCTTCTTCAGTTCTGGAGAAATTCTGAAGCTTCCTGGATGAGAAGCAAAACGGCTTTCAAAGGGAAAAAATACCAAGAAATGTCCAGCTGCCTTTTAGGACAAAAAGGCCCCGTGACCCGGAGGGTGGAGAGATAATGCTGCATGCCATCTCCCACCCACCCCCCACATGCAATGGGTCCACCCACCCACCCCCATGCTGCTGCAGACCCCGTCAGCCACGGAATCCCCCCTGTCTCCCACCCCCTGGAATGCTTGGCCCCTTGGGGCGAGACCCCCCCTGCCCCCCTCCGACACCTGGGCATATGGAGACCTGCTTTGGAGGCGGAGGGTGGATGAGGAAGGAGACCCCACCTCCGCCCGTCGTATTCTGGGTTTTTAAAATCTTTTTTAACGCTCCTTGCAGAGCCTGCCAGGCATTCAGACCGGATTTGGCGTTTGGTCTGCCGAAGGGAGTCCTTGGCCAAGGTGGGCAGATGTGGACACTGGATGGGGTTGGGGGCCTCCTCAGAGACCGCCAGTTTTTTTGCAACTGACGGCTGTTTTGTACATACGTGGCTTCTACGAAGTTGCAGGGAATGACATGGATGTGCCAGGCTGTCAAGCGGCTTAGCGTGTCACTCACAGGATGCTGAGTCGTTTGACAGCTTGGCATGCAGCAAGAGCCCTTGAAGACTTTATATAGGGTAAGCAGGACGGAGAGGGAGGGAGGGGGCAGGGGGGCGCCCAGGGAGGAGGAGGAGGAGGAGGAGGTGGGGTGTTCCCTATCCCATCAGCCACCTCTCATGTGTTAAACACCCCCACCCCCCAATTTCAGGCTTCTCTGGGGAGCATTTAAAAGAGCCCGGAGGTGGGTGGGCTTCCTGGGAGTCCTGCTGGGAGGAGATGGGATTTGCCATTTGCCGGCCGAGGATTCATTTATGTCCGCACTGCCCCCCCCCCCCCCCAGCTGGCCAAGAAGGGGGAGCATGGGAGGGGGGGTGTCTTACCGGAGTGCTGAGCCAGGCGGCAGGCGCTGCCAATCTGCTTCCCGGTGAGGTAGCTGAAGACGGCCTCGGCAGGTGCGTCGTTCTGCCGGAGCGAGACCTCCTGCTGGATGCGCTCGGCCGCTGCCCGGGAGAGCCAGTGGGAGAAGGCCCTGCGGCGCTCCAGCAGCAGCCCGTACCCCTCGCCTCCGCCGGGCTCCTCCGGGCGCCCCTCCTGCAAGTCCTCCAGGCGGCCCCACAGCGCCTCGCACAGGCGCCACACCAGGCCCCAGGCCCTCACCACCACTGCGGGGAGAGAGTGGCAACGGGCGTCAGCCTGGCCAGCCCCCACCCCGCCCCACCCCCCCCCCCCCCCCCCCCCCCCCCCGGGGAGTGTGTGGGTTTGCAGGCAGCCCTCGAGTCACGACCCTTCCTGTTCCAAGTTACAACGGCACTGAAAAAGGGCTTCTTTTCCACACCTCCCCCCATTGGTCACCTGATCAAAATCCAGGTGCCTGCCAGCCAGGTTCATACTTATGACGGTCGCAGGATCCGTAGATCCCCTTTTGCGACCGCCTGTCAAGCAACATCCACGGGGAAGCCGGATTCACCTAACCGCAACTAATAAAAAAAGTCGTAAAATGAGGCAAAACTCACTTATCAACTGCCTTGCTTAGCAAGGGAAAATTTGGGTGCACTTGTGGCCGTAAGTCGAGGACTACCTGTACGTCCCAGATCTCCTCCTGCTCCTCCCTGGAGCTGCCTTCACAGCATTCAGAGGGAGGCCCCCGGAGAGCCCGAGCCTGCTTCCCTCCCACCCCTCTGGGCCCCCAAAAGAACCGCTGGGGGAAAGCGGGCGACACCCCAGCTGCCCAGCCAGGAGGAGGAGGAGTGAAACATCTTCTGCCCTGAATGCCCGGGCACCCCCCCCCTCGAGCGCCTGCCCAGGCGGAGGCCAATCACAGCAGGGGGCTTGGACCATGCCATGCCACCTCTTCCTCTCCTCATCCCTCCTGTGAATGGGGGGCAGGGGAGGGGCCTTTCTGAGCCGACTGTTACCTGGCCCTTCCAGCTGCCCCTCCCTCCCCTCTCCAGCAAGGTCATCCCCCTCCAATCCCCACAGCGGGCGCCTGGTGCCGGGCCATCTGGTGCTGGGCCGTGGCACGAACCCCATTTGCATTGGGTGTGTGAACAAAACCATCCCCCTCCCCCCCCTTCCACTGCCGGTCCCCAGAGCCAGAAGGATTGGGGGCCACTGTTCTATGGGCCCTGCAAAGAGTGACCCCTTGACCTCCTGTGGGAACGAGTGGCGCTTCCCCCTGCCCTGACCCCTTGGCAGGCGGCCCTTGTTCTTGGGGCTCAAAGCCAGGAAGGAGGCCCAGCATCCTCCTCGGCCTTCCTCCCGGACTGCCACCCCCGCCCCCCGTCCCCACCGACCCCTCACCTTCTTGTTCTTCCTCTGCGTCTTCCGAGGCCTCCGAGGCCCAGGCGGCGTATTCGTGGATGGCTGCCACGCCGGGGTTGGGGGCCAGGAAGGGGCAGGGGTCCTCCAGGTGGATGGTGCTGTGCTTCAGCTTGATCTCCAACGGGAGGAGGTAGACGCGCTCGGCCGGCCTGCCTTCCAAGGTCAGCTTCTCCAGGTGGGCCTTGAAGGGGGACTCGGAGACCCTGGAAGACCGGGGGGGGGGGGGGGGGGAGATCAACGGCGGCCCCCCCCCCCCCCCCATCCTCCCCCTGCTGCTCCCCAGGATTCAGGGGGCAGATGGACAAACCGTGCCCTGTGCAGAGAGAGAGAGACGCTTAGCGGAGCTGCTTGGAACTACCCGCCACTGGACATTCAGAGCCCCCCCCTCCCCCCCCCCCCAAAGAAGGGCAGGGCATCAGGCCCATTGTGGTCAAAGGCTTTTCGGTTGACCGGTGGGCTTGCTTGGCTCCTCCGAGTGGAATCAAAGCCTCCAAGAAGGACAGGAGTCCGACCGACCGACTGACCGGCCGGCTTTGCCTTTGGCCAAGTGCCCCCTCGCCCCCTCCCCGGCCGAGCCTTCCGCTCCGTTGCAGCGGTGCTCCTACTACAGGCAGTCCTCGACTTATGACCAGAAGTCAGCCCAAAGTGTCAGTTTTTAAGTCAGGCAGCTGTCGAGTGAGTTTTGCCCCATTTTATGACCTTTCTTGCCACACACGTTAAGTGAATCAATCACAGCTGTTGTTAAGTTAGTAACAGTTAAGTTTTTGCCCTTTTTTTTAAAATGGTCACTAAATGAACGGTTGTTAAGTCAAGGACCCCCTGGAGAGCGCTGCAAGGGCCCCCGAGGGCCAGGCCAGGGGACTGAAGAGGCCGGGGCCCCTTTCGCCCCTCTCAGCAGACTCCAGTCCAGGCAGAGCCCGAGGAAGAGGAGGAGGAAGGGGCTCCCATCTCTTTCCCAGGAGCCATCAGGGCATTTAGCCCCCTCCCCTGCCTCCCACCCCCCCAAAGCCCCAGTAGAGAACGGAAGGGCCCAAATGCGCCAGGAAACCCATGGGAGTATTTGTACCAGAAAAGCCACTCGGATTGAGGGGAGCGCCCAGAGGGTCCCTACTGGCTATACTGGGCGGCAGGGGGGGGGGGGGACTCTGCCCAGGACGCCTCTCCCCACCCAGATTCCAGAGTGATGACCTACTGCTTTGGCGCCATGGGGGCTGGCAAGAATCCGTACTCCGGGGCCTCCCCGTGATCTTCTGGCTCGCTCAGGGGGCTCAGCCGGTCTCCTCCGTGGGCCAAGATCCAGTTGGGCCCCCAGCCGACCCGGAAAGAGCGTCCCATGAAGAGGGCCATGTCCTTCAGCAGCCGCCCTTTCCCGTAGGCGACCGATTTCTTCGGGGGCACCAGGCCCGGCTGCCTGCGGACACCCACGGTCTTCAGGGGCACCTCAGGAGCCGAGCGCGGCATGACGAAGGCGGAGGCCAGGGGGGAAAGGGCGGGCCAAGGCGGGGCGGGCATAGCCCCTCCCAAGGAGGAAGACCTTGGGCTGCGGCGGTCCTGGAGGGAGGCGGCGTTTGGGAGCAGGAAAGAGCCGCTGGAGAGCCTCGACTGCAGCAACCTGCCACCTGCAAAGGAGGGAGGAAAGCTGGCCTTTAGCAGGAAGGCCAAAAATTGGAGCTGCTGCTGGCCTCACAAGAATCTCAGCCGCGTTCCCTGGGGAAGAGCCAGGCAAGGGGATACACTCTGGGGCAGCTATCACCAACCAGTGGTCCATGAGAAAATTTTGGTGGTCCGCAGAAAAATTATTTGCGTTTTTTATATTGCAATAAATCAGGGGTTGGTCATTAGACAGATCATATTAGTGGTCTGCAGGATTTAAAATTATGAATTTAGTGGTCCCTGAGACCCAAAAGGTAGGGGACCCCTGCTCTGGGGGTCCAGGGGGAGGCCAGGCCTGTGTGGCTTCCTGCTGGGCAAGGTCTCTAAGCTAGCCAGGCTCTTCACACCTCCCCACGGCTCTAACTGGGGACTCCACCCCGAGGGACCCGCCCTGCACCCCCATGCCCCCCCCAGGCAGACTCAAAGGGGCATTCCTATAGAAGGCCTCCTAATGCTCCTTTAAGGCTCCCGATGGGAAGGGGTCAAGGGCTCCAGGGGCAGCTGCAGGCATCCTGTTGGGCAGGAGGCGGATTAGGAGGCCCAACGATCACAGCCAGGCTCTGTGGCAGGAGCCGCCCGGCCTCCACCTGATCTCTGGTCCAGCTGGTGACTGACAAGGCGCTCTTTCCAACCCTTCCTGGGGTGTTTCTGGGGGGAGCAGGGCCTCTTCCCACAGCCACCGTGCCGTGAACTCACACCTGGCACCGGAAGCCGCCCCTCCTTTCGCCTTCACTCCCTTGAAGGAGAAGACTGGCAGCTCAGGACTGAACTGTGAACTGGGGGGGGTGGGGGGTGAGGGGGGGAGGGGATCCGTGGGGCAACCTGAGCTTCTCTAGGGGTTGCCGGCCGTACCTGGGGGGCGGCTTTTCCATCCTCGTGAGGAGGAGGAGATGGGCAGCCTCGGAGAGCAGATCTCTTGCGAAGGGTCCATTTCTGCAGCCGGCTTGCCAAACTGGTGATCCGTCACCCAGTCCGGCTCTTCCTCATCCGCCAGCAAAGAAGCCTTCATGATCTGCAAAGGAGACACGGAACATGGATTCCTAGGGCTGGGAAGGGACCTGGGAGGTCTTCTAGTCCAACCCTCCTTATGCTATCGTGGACAAATGGCTGTCCAACCTTTTCTTCGAAACCTCCGGCAACGGAGACAAGAGCTTTCCTTGGGACAGAGTGAAGAAAGAAATATCGAAAACCTGCTGAATGCCTATTTAAATATCTTTACGGGATCCACGGCATGGGTTCCCAAGACGGAAGGCTGCCTTGCACGGGGACATCGCACTGAAGAAGGCAGGCAGACCTGCTCAGCCCTGAAACTGCCCCACCTCGATGCTCTTTTGGCACGAAGAAGACCCCGGTTCTGACACCCGGGAGCGCACAGGACGACCCACAGAGGGAGGGCAAGACTGCGGAGGTGTGGAGAGAGACCACCGGGCCCCTTAATGCCCTTTGCACGTGAACATGAATGCGCAAGACAGCTCGCCTGGGTCATCCACGCCTGACCCAGAACCAGCCGGGCCCCCGTCCGACCTGCCTGGCAACGGAGTCTGGGGTTCCCTCAGAGGCAACAGCCGCTTTCAAAGGCAAAGCGCATTTTAAGTCTTCATGCTCAAAGACCAGGCTGTCCTCCAGGCGGCCTCGCTAAGCAACGATGTCGGACAATTTGGGGGTGCAGAAAGGACACTGAACACCGGAAGTCCTTGATTTACAACCACAACTGAGCCCCAAATTCCTGCTGATAAGCGAGACACTTGCCGCATTTTATAACCTTTTTGCCACAGTTGCTAAGTGAATCATTGTACTTATTAAGTCGATCACGCGGCTGTTAAGCGAATCTGGCTTCCCTGTTCACTTGGCTTGTCGGGGGGGGGGGGGTCGGAAAAGAGGGTCGTGTGACGCTGGGAGAGTGCAACCGCCATAAATATGTGTCACCTGCCAAGCGTCTGAATTTGGATCATGTGACCATGAGGGTGCTGCAAACGGTCGTTAAGTGTGAAAAGCTGTCATAAAGTCATGTATTTCATGGCCGCCGTAACTTTGAGGAGTCACTAAATGAAGAGTTGTAAGTGGAGAACTACCTGCACCGCTCTCTCTCTCTGCATTAGGAGATGTTCTCCAGAGCAGCCGAGGAAGGTCCTGATCTGGGCCCGCTGATTCCTGCGGCAGGTTTGGGAAGGAGAACCCCCTCCCCATCTCATGAGAAAGACCCTCCTGTTCCCCCCCCTTAAGCCCCCTCATGCTGCCTTCCTGCTTTTCACTCTCTGGGCTTCTCTCCCTCGTTACAGGTTTTCAATCGGTGGCTGGCTTAACTTTGATTAAGGCGATTATCAGGTGTAGGTATTTTAAACCAAACATTCGGATTTTTCCTGGATGAAAGCCAAAGGGAAAAGGGAAACGAGCCCCCCCACCCCCTCTGTGGGGAAGAATCCCACTTCAAAAGGCGCTTCCTGCAGGAAAGGGAAGCCGCTTGGAGGCAGAGTTGGAGGGGGGGGGCACCTGGCGGAGAACTCACCTGCAGCGTGTGAGGGTTGATGTCCAGGGAGGAGGCAATATGGGTCGAGGCCGGCACCGGCTCCTGTTCTTCCACCAGATTCTCCTCCGCCAGAGATTCTGGGAGCAGGTCTTGGGTGATGTTGGCCATGTCGCTGTCGAATTCGACCCCCTTCCCCAGGTGGTCAGCCTCGGGGATCTGCCAGAGTGAGTCAAGGGAGAAGGTAACCGTCCTTATCATTTTTTCATTGGCACCCAGGAAACATGAAATTTTGATGCCCCCTCTCACAAGGAAATATGTATGTAT
>JAEANM010006117.1:0-18890 GCA_017656035.1 Myanophis thanlyinensis
TGAAATAGATCTATACCGGCCTCCCTGAATTTTTTAAAAATACCAGCAGAATAAACAATTGGCTAATATGTATATACTGCCTGGATAGTCTGGATAGTCTCTGGATAATGTTATTTAGAAGTATATAGTATAATCATCTTTCAGCTCTGATCTTTCCCTCTGCATTCTTTCTAAAATGTTATATACACTGTAGGAGTATACGTAATAGTAATGTCTTTCTTTCTAATTCCTACCTCTATTCTAAATCTTAATAGCACCTTTTAAATGTTTTTTGCATTTTTAAACTATATTTGTTTAATAAAGACTATTTTTAAATTTTTTATAAAATAGCACCTATCTTATATTGATGGATATTCTGCTTCTACCCATCATCTCTCATTCGTTTTAGTATATCAATTCTTACTGATCTTTTTAAGCATACTTTCCATATTCCTTTAAAATTGTATGCCTTCATATGACATTCTTACTTAATCTAAGTATTCCCTCTGTCTCTACCTCTATCTCTCGCTGCCAGATCTTTTACTCATATGCCTAGGACTATCTCTATCATCACTTCAAGAATGTCTTTGCTTATCCCATTCCATTTCTAAGTCTCTAAATATATAGTCACATGTTCCTTCTGTTGTTAAGTTGGAAAAGTGACAGTCTAGACCAGGGGTGCCCACACTTTTGTGGCTTGTGAGCTATTTCTGCTGTACCAGTAGCGGTGATGGTGTTTGGCTCCGCCCACCCCTTCTTGACCCAGGAAGAGGTGGACGGTGGCTTCCTTTCTTCACGTGGCTCATGTTCGTTTTAAAAAGTTTTCCTGCCTTCTGCTCTGCTTTGTCAAGCAGGATTGTTCCTGGGCGAACAGCTGAAAGGCAGGAAAACTTTAAAATGAACATAAGCCGCGGCGATGGCTTCCTTTCTTCATGCGATCTACCCACACGACCTTTGCAGTCGACCAGTAGATCGCGATCAACCTATTGGGCACCCTCAGTCTAGAGAAAGGAGCCACTCTGGGCATGTCCCCTGCTTGCCAAGTCTTCACCAGAAGTCAAAAATGGTCCTCAGTCCCTTTTTCCAGTGCCTTTGTAAGTGTGAAAAAAAGGCCCTCAGTTCTTTTCTTCCAGTGCCATTGTGACTTTGGTCACTAAACGAACTGTCGTAAGTCTAGGACTACCTGTACTGCTTTGGGCAAGACGTCGACCGATGGACATCGCCCCATTTCCAGTTTGTAATGAATGACACGTGACAATGTTGTCGTTTTCCCGTTTTTTTGGTTTTCCCCTTAAAAATGGTGTGCGCAGTTAACTGAAGTATATTTTTCATTTGTCGTCTGGGTAGATTACGCAATTGCCAAGCCTGAGATCCTGACCAGAATTGAACAAGGAGACTCCTTCTGTGATACAAATGTTGAAACCATGCCTGAGAATAACACACTGGCACACCCTGGCACAGGTAAGTTCACTGTTCCTTGAAATATACAGCTTACTTTTTCTTTTTTTAATCCTTTTTTTCATAAGAGGTAGGTTGCTCTCAGTTATGGGGTGCCCTTGGTGCTTTCTGAGCTGGGTGGTTTCCTTGTAGACATCTCATGACCCAACTAGGGAACATCATCAGTGCTAGAAGGAAGGTGTCAGGGTTCCACACAACATCAGCAATGCAATCATAATTCCAAAGAAACAAAGTCCAAGGAATAAGATTTTATTGACAATATTATTCTGGTACGGTCTGTAGAAATCCCGAATCTAAAGATTCCCGGCTTTCTCCACCCAAGTAAAACTTGACTCGGAATTTCCAACTCCCAATTTCCAACTCCCCCTTTGCCCTCTCAGCGACCTTGCAAGAGAAAAAGAGTAAATGTGTCAAGATCTAAATGGCCCTGATTTTTACTACATAAAATGGCCAACATCCTACAGCAGAAATCCCCCCCAAATAAAACGTCCTTTTGGATCTTGACAGAAGGTGGGTTGTGGAGTGGAGGAAGAGAGGGAGAACAATTGGGGGGGGAGCTGTCCTTGGTGCTCCTGGTCCATCAAATAATCAGCCCCGTGAATCAGACACCGAAGCAAATCGGCAACCGATAAGAACAGCTGACCTGTTTGCAAACCCTTGGTTTGCCCCAAACCGCATTTTGAACCTGGATCCATTTCGAGGGCGGGTCACATTTCAGGCCCCGGGATTCTGCCCTCAGAGGTTTATGGCAACCCTTTTCCTCTCTCCTCCCTCCATTCAGAGTCCCCCGTTGCTCCGGTCGATGTTTCGTTGTGGCTAAAAGAAGAAGTCGAAGGACCTCAAGGCGGCGGCAACGCCAGGCCTCCCGAGGAGATCAGCGCTGGACTTCATGAGGGTGAATAGCCAGTGTCCTGTAATTGGGGTGTTGGCTTAGAAAGAAACGAGTCTTTGATCATGCTATTTTTCCCATAAGGGCAGTCTTCCTCGTTGACTCGAAATTCATTGACCCTAGGAGATGAGCACCCCAGAATCCTGTTTCTCTCTGGACCGTGCCAGAATGACATATTCTGGAGTGAAATGGAAGCTGGTATTGATGAATTGGACATCTCCTTTCTGCTTATTTGTTATTTATATATTAGATTTTTATCCCACCTTGATTGCTTTATAAGTCACTCAAGGTGGGGAACATCTCTAATATTCCTTCCCCATCCTATTTTACCCACCGTGCCTGTGGGGGGGGGTTGGGCTGTGAGAGAGGGACTGGCCCAAAGTCACCCAGCTGGCTTTCATGCCTGAGACGGGACTAGAATTCACCATCACCTGGTGATTGGCCCAAAGTCACCCAGCTGACTGTAATCCTACTAAGGCAGGATTACAACTTACTGTCTCCCTGTGATTGGCTCAAAGTCACTTGGCTCTTTCTCATGCCTGAGGCGGAACTAGAACTCCTGTTTCCTCATGGTCGCCCAGCTGACTTTTATACCTAAGGCAGGACTAGAATTCACTGCCTCTGGTGATTGGCCAGAATACCTAAGGCAAAACTAGAACTCATTGCTTCCTGGTGTTGGGGAAAGCACATTAACGACTAACCAAATGGGTGCTTATCTGCTGGGAATGCTAGTTGAACATTAATTAAAACTCCCTGTAATTTCCTTGTCCTTGATTCCTTTGCTCGTACATGTGATCCTATTTTCTATCGAAGTTTTTCTTGACAGTATCCCTCCACTACTATCCCTTGATACCTTTCCATGCTCCTAGACCAACCAGGGATGTCAAACTCAAGGCCCGTGTGTGTGTGTGTGTGTGTGTGTCCGGCTTGGATCGGGACCGCCATGGAAACAGCCCGCGGTGCTTCTGCCAGTGAAAACAGAGCTTGGGAGGGCTGAGTGCGGCTCGCCTGAGCTCCGTTTTGGCTGGCAGAGAGTTGCAGGAGGCTGTCGCAGCCGAAAACAGAGCCCGTTGTCACTGGCAGAACACTCAGGCCGCCACAAGCGCCCCTGACCCAAGTGATGACAAGCTGGCTATGTCCGTCCTGCACTCCGTCCCCAAGGTCAAACACAACTCTGATGCGCGGCCCTCAATGAAATCGAGTTTGATACCTCAGTCCCAGACCAAATATTTTCAGGTTGGTTTCAGCTTTTCCTTCTCCAGCTCTGTCCCTCCCACCCACCCACCCACTTTCAGTCTATCTCACCTTGTTGCCAATCATCTTCTCCTTGGTCCTCAACACCGCGGGCGGCATCCTTCTTCCGTCCTGCATCCTCGGTTCTGTTTCTGCGCACCTCTCTACCAGTTCATGAGACTCCTTGGTGTTAAGAGAAGAGCAACGCCCCACCCGTTTTCCTCTCTTCTCTGTCCAGGTTCCTCGGTGGAGTATATAGACATACCCTCAGGGATTAAGGAGGAGATGGAGGAGGTGTGCTTGGGCCCCGGGGAGTCCCACAGGGAGCACATGCAGTACGATCCTAGTGAGGGTAAGTACCCCCTTTCTGTCGAAAGCTATATAGCACTTATATAGCACTTCATAGTGCTTTATGGCCCCACCCTAAGCAGTTCACAGAGTCCACATATTGCCCCCAACAATCCGGGGTCCTCTTTTTAATTCCTATGTTTGAAGTCCTGCTAGGCTGTAGTATCTAGATAATTCTTCCTTTTTGATCGTCGTCGTCGTCAATAGAAGACAATATTTTGAAGCTCTGGCTTGAACGGTGGGCGCCTTGATGCTCTCTGAACTGGGTGATTTTCTTGGCAGATGTTTCATGACCCATCATCAGCGCTGTAGGGAGTGGGGTTTGTGAAGGAGGAGATGGGAGAGGAGGAGGGCTGGGTGATCTTTGGCGCACTCTGAGCTTGGTTGTTTGCTGTGTGTGTGTGTGTGTGTAGAGGAAGAGGACTGTAGGATCCTGTCTGAGCTTGGTTGTCTGCTTGCAGATGTTTCATGACCCAACTAGAGAACATCATCAGTGCTGGAAAGGAATGAGATTTAGACAGATTAGATCATACCACGCCTTTCACACACTGATGATGTTACCTAGTTGGGTCATGAAATGTCCGCAAGAAAACCATCCAGCTCACAGAGCACCAGGGACCCCACAATTGTTGTTCTATTAAGCTGATCTAAGTCCCCCAGGCCATTCCCTGTCCTCACTGTATATTTGGGTCAACATCTCAACAATCCTCACTCTCCATGGGTGTTGGTTTTTCAGATATTGTGCATTTTATCAAGGCAATAAATTGGAGAGCCCCTTATATATTTTTTCCTTCCTTCCTTCCCTTTCTATCTCTCTCTCTCCCTTCCATTCTTTCTTGACAGAATATCAGACCATTACCATTTCTGAAGAACATCTCTGTGGACTTCAGGAAGACCAGTGCGCTCAGGACCCGTTGTTCTTTGGGGAAGGCCCTAGCTCTGGTAAGAGGGGAATTCTTGGTTCTTCTGATATCCCTTTTGAACCGGTAGTTTTTATTTGTTGAGACGTGGCCTTCCCACTGAATTAACCAAACTAATTCCATCTTGCCCCGTGGTCTAGGCTAGGAAACCACAAGTCCTGGTCAAGAATGTCAGGGAGCAGAGTTTGGGGAGGGCAGGATCTGCTTCAGGTCGTCCTTGAATTGCGGCCAAAGTTGAGCCCAACCTTTCCATTGCTCACACTTTTAAGTGAGTTTTGCCCCATTTTGCGCCCTTTTCCCCACAGCTTTTGTGAATCACCGCAGTTGTTAGATTGGTAACAGAGTTGTTAAGTGAATCTAGCTTCCCCTTTTGCTTGTCAGTAGGTCGCCAGAGGCGATCACTTTTGACCCCAGGACGCTGCAACTGTCATAAATACATGCCAATTACCGAATTTTGATCATGTGACCACAGGGGTGCTACAATACTCGTAAGTTTCAAAAACAGTCCTAAGTCCCTTTCCCCCCCCCTCCCCCCCGTGCTGTTGTAACTTCAAATGGTCACTAAACAAGCGGTTGTAAGTTGAGGGTTACTTGTTCTGGGCACAGTGGCAACTTGACAAACCGTTATGCTAGCAGGAATCAATTTTTCCTTGATTTGATTACTTGATTGCATGCCGTCAAGGATAGTGTTGGCCGTTAATGGCCATTAATTATGTCTTCTCCAGCATAATTTGGCCCTTCAACTCTTCCAGTCATGGAACCATGACTGCTTTTAACTGAGTCCATTCATTTTTTTCCCTTCCTTCCTTCCTTCCTTCCTGCCTGCCTTCCTGCCGTCCTTCCGCCCTGCCTCCCGCCCTCCCTCCCTCCCTCCCGCCCTGGACTATCAAAGGAAGCAGAATCATTGCATAATATAATTTAAGCCTGGCCATTTGTGCCTCAAGGGAGGAGTCTGGATTAATTGGCCTGATTGCATCGCGCTTGTGTCAGCAGTGCCAGGATTAGCCGGTGACATCACCTTTGCCTGGGGAGGGATGCCCACGTAGGCTCCTTTCATGTCCCCGACAGGACCTGGAGTGAAGGACGGGAGCTCACCCTACCCTAGAGCAGCACCAGGTCTTGAACGCGGGCTTGCAGATCTCCAACCTAGCGTCCTAAACACGGGAGCCACCATGCTCCCGACGGTCTTGATGATCCGTGTATTTGTTGTCTGGGGAATTCTGGGAGTTGAAGTCCACAAGTCTTAAAAGTTGCCAGGGTTGGTCACCTGATGTACATGCTTTGATCCAAGGAGTGAAATTGTTCAGGAAAATATATATATTTGCGCTTCTCCCAACTAATACTGAAGTTGAATTGTTCTCAAAGAATTAAACCATTTTTAAAAAAAAAAATACCTCTCATTTCTCTCTGTCTACAGTATTTTGCAACGGGCTGTTATTTTCGCTTGCCATGTCCTCGAAGGGGAAGAGAAAGGGCCACGGTTCCTCCGAAGAGCGCAGCAAGAAGCACAGGAAGGCCATCAGTCTGAATTTGAAGATGAAGATCATCAAAGCCTACGACGCCGGGAAGAAGGTGAACATCATTGCTCAAGAAGAAGGCCTGGCCCATTCCACCATCTCCACCATTCTGAAGAACAAGGAACGGATACGGGAGGCCATGAAAGGATCTCCGGGGACGAAAGCTATTATCACCAGGCAGCGCAAAGGTCTCATCCACGAAACGGAGAAGCTCCTGATGCTTTGGATCGAGGATCAGATCCAGAAAAGGATTCCCATCAGCCTCCCTCTCATTCAGGCCAAGGCGCGCAGCCTTTTTGCGACCCTGAAGGAACGAGCGGGCGAGGAGTGCACCGAGACATTCACGGCCAGCCGTGGCTGGTTCATGCGCTTCCAGCGAAGGTTTAATTACCACACCATGCACCCACCAGGCGAAGTGGCGGGTGCCGACGAATTAGCAGCCCAACATTTCCTGGATGACTTCGACGAGCTCATAGCAGAAGGGAGCTATTTGCCCGAACAGATATTCAATGTGGACAAAACCAGGTTATTCTGGAAAAAAATGCCCGAACGGACGTACCTTCACCAAGAGGCCCAAGCTATGCCCGGATACAAAGCCTTTAAGGACAGGATCACTTTGCTGTTGGGTGGAAACGTCGCCGGATTCAAGCTGAAGCCGTTTCTGATCCACAAATCTGAGGATCCCCCCGTGTGCGAAAATATTGGCCAGCAGACGCTGCCGGTTTATTATCAAACTGATCAGAAGGCTTGGATGACCCAAGTCTTCTTCGAGGATTGGTTTGTGAATTGTTTTATCCCTCAAGTGCAGGAATATTGTTTTCAAAACAGAATCCCTTTTAGAATACTTCTGCTTCTCAATAACACTCCTGGATATCCTCCGCACCTGGATGATGTCCATCGAGACGTAAAAGTCATTTATTTACCAAAAAACACCAGCCCTTTCCTACAGCCCATGGATCAGGGAGCTGTCTCGACCTTCAAAGCATGCTATTTACGGGCCACGCTGGCCACGGCTGTCGCCGCGGCGGAGGACAACGGGGTGACCTTGCGCGAGTTTTGGAAAGCGTACGATATCAGCCACTGCATCGAAAACATCGCGACGGCATGGAAGGACGTCAGCCTGAAATGCATGCAAGGGATTTGGGAACGGTGCTTAAAACGCTTTGCTCTCCTCGTCCATAATTTTGAAGGCTTTGACCCCAATGAAGATTTGGAGGAAATCAGTCACAACATTTTGACACTCAGCCGAGCCCTCAGTTTAGAGGCGGACGCGGAAGATGTGAAAAAATGGATCTCCTACCCCGAGGGAGAGCTTTCCAACGAAGAATTGATCGAGATGAAAGAAGAATTGGAGGCCCAAGGCATTGCAGAGGAGGAAGACGACATAAAATTCTAGACAAGTTCAAGAACTTCAATGTGAAAATATCAACTGGTGTTTTTCTCGGATGATAACAAAATGTTATGGAAATAAGTAGATGTAGAACATTTTGGAAAGCTACATTGGGAAATGGACCAGGAAGTTTAGTGTGAAAATATCGATGTTTTCTCATGTTAATGAAACATTACAGAAATTAGGAAGTATGGATCCAAATGTAGATAGAACATTTTGGAAAGTTACATTGGGAGACCAGGACACTCATATGAAAATACTGACTGGTGTTTTCTCAGATGTTAATGAAACGATACAAAAATTGGGAAGTATGGATCCCAATGTAGAACGTTTCGGAAAGCTACATCGGGAAATGCATGTGTTCTAGGGAAATAGATGAAGAAAAAAATACGCAAAGAAAACTTGATGAATTCTTTCTGCTCGTTTCCTCCCCATCCTGAAAAAGAGCAGGCCCAGAAGATGCTCGGTTCATCAGCCTGCTAGGCCCCCATATCCGACATTTCCAAAAACACAGCAAAAGACTAATCTATGGAAGGGGATTTCTATTGATGTTTACAAGTACAGTACTGTAATTGTAAACGCTGATTTTGTATTCTTTTATTTTTGTACTGTAACACATGATGGCGCTTAATAATTACATGTTAGATCAAAGATGTTTTAAAATATTGGAGATGTTCAGTTCGTTGGAGGATGAAATTGATTTCTTTAGAAATAAAGATGTTTTAAAACATTAAAAATGTAGCTCTGTTGATTGAAGGCTAAAAGAAGTTGTGTATGAAAGAAAGAATTGCAAGTTAAATTGCATACAAACGGCAAAATTGTGATTTTTTTCCCCCCACTTATGGACTGCATTACTTAGTGACTGAGTTGTTGGTCCCGATTGTGGTCACTAAACAAGGATTTCTTATTTGTTGGTCTGCCGTTAAAAGAATCATTTTAATGGATTGCACATAATTGTGCAACAGTGCTGGCCAAGAAACGAAGAGACACAGAGTTCTAGTCCCACCGTAGGTGTGAAAGCTGGTTGGGTGACTTCGGCCAATTACCAGGAGATGGAGAGTTCTAGTCCCACCTTAAACCATAAAAATGATATGGGTAACTTTGCCTGGCCAGCTTTCATGCCTAAGGCAGAACTAGAAATCACCATCTCCTGGTAATTGATCCAAAGTCACCAGGCCAACTTTCATGTCTAACGCAGGACTAGAACTCACCCTCTCCCGCTTTCTAATATAGTGCCTTAAACCACTAGACCAAATGATCTCTCTCCTTATATTTTCCCCCTTAAGTCAGGGAGAGTGTTTGTGATGTACTGAAAGCTGTGCTAGTTGTGGGGGGAAAAAACCCCCCAGAAACGGTTGAAAAAACGGTTTTGTAGGAAGATTTGCCTCGCGTGGGAAAATGGATGCACAATGTCAGTTTGGTATCACACATAGCACAATTTATTTGGTCAACTCAGTATGGCGTATCCCCGCAGTCGATAGGTGAACCCTTCGTTCGCCATGGCACTCTTTTGCCGAAAAGTGGAAAATTTAAGTTCCAGCGTTCAACAAAACCTCCTCCGAATGCAGTCCATGTATCCATCAGATGCTGCGAATGTGGCTCGATAGGACCATAACAAGCTTGATAGGACCATAACAAGAGGGCAATTGCCAGAACTTTGGATCAGAGTTGCGAGTTCCCTTTCCAAGGTTGGTTGCGACTCCTAATGGCTACTGAGTGCCTCGTCATAAGTCAAGAACTATCTGTATTTGGGCCTTGGGAAGCCATGCCTCACTGTTTTGGCCAACACATAGAATGGAGCAGGGATAGTCTTGTTAGCAATTGCTATCTCCCCCCTACTCACTGTCACGTACAGTTGTGGTGCATTATCGAATAGACAATCCAGTTGGCTTGCACATGACTTTGGAACCACTTACCACTTTGCACAAGATGCCATTAGCGGGTGCAGCCTTCCCCTCCCCCCTGGTTTATGTTCCCTCCCCCATTTTAACAACTTTTCTTGCCAGGTCTGTTAACTAAATCACTGTCCCAATTGTTAAGTGAATCTGGCTTCCCCATTGACTTCGCGTGTTGGAAGGTTGCAAAAAAGGAATCACATGATTTTTGAGGGACACTGCAGCGGTTATAAGTACACACCAATTTCCAAGTGCCTAAATTTAGGATCGCGTGACCCTGGGAATGGCGCAATGGTTGTTATGTGCGAAAAAACAGTAATAAGTCGCTCTTCTCATGCCGTTGTAATTTCGGTCAGTAAATGAACTATGTCAACGACTGCCTGTGTTACTCTTAATACAGGTAGTCCTGTTGTCAATTGCGGACTACCTGTAGCACAGTTAGATTTAAAGTAGTGAGAACCTGCTGTGGAAGTAGGTTGCAGGTCTCGGTTTATGGCCATGATTTTAGGGTCGCTTACCAAATCTTCATTTTTGGGAAAGGGGGGGGAGTGTTTTCAGGCCTGGAGAGAATGATGTGAAGGCTACATCCTCTTGCAGACAAAATATTGGGAGAGAAAGGGCAAAACTTGAGATGTCACATCAGTGTCTACACAGGCAGAGGGCATAAGAGCTGGGAGCCCGTCAGGAGTCTCAGTGATAAACGTACCGCATGGAAAGCCGCAGCCGAGCCTTCGGCAAAAGAGCTTTTTGGCATAGAGTCAACACTGGCAGAAAACCAATAGTAAACCAGGAATTTGACAATGCAGCTTGATTGACAACAGCGAAATAAGGAGAAGGGTATCTCTGAGGAGTGGGCAGCTGCTGTGGACATAGAGGACAGAACTGTTTGAGTTTTGGCCACGGACAGCTGCCCTGCGTGGATCTCCGTAGAAGAGACACAAGTGGCAGGGGACAGTCAGTTCCGATGTTCTGGCTATCTTTTTGTAGGGTGGGGTTTTCCTTTATTTTTTTTGAGGAAGGGGCTGATTCAGCCCCTGAAATGTTTGCAGTACCCACTGCACACACACGGCTTTCAAACGCTCCTCTGATCGTCTAACGAAGCGCGTGGAAGGCGAGGCGGGAAAATCACTGCCGTGCCATGGCCACCTTTGGGGAGGGGGGGGGGGGTTTGCGTCTTTTCCCCTGTGAGGGAACCACGTCCTCGGGGTGTAGCCACGCACCCTTTGACTCCAGCAGGCTGACCTCCAGTGCTGGAAATGGGTAACCGAACCAAGAAGATTAGTGGACATGATCACTTTTGAGGCGTGATTACCCCCCTCCCCGCAGTTCGGCCAGGATGTGCAGCTTCTTAGATGCAGCGCTGGATGGCGAGAGTCTTTGGGCAGCTTTCTCCATCAAAGGAATATTTCCATCTGTCTCCATCAAAGGAATATAGACAATTAGTGTGTTCTGATTGCTGGGAACTGGGCTTATTCCACAGAACTGAAGCCTGCCCCACATGGTCCTGCAAGCAAGAAGGAAGCCTCCATGGGAGAGAAGCAGCATTAAAGCTGCCCCATGGAAGGCAGAAAGGATCTCAGCTGGCCCACAAGTGGGCCAATTCTAGCCCAATGGGTCATTTGGCACAAAAGACCAGTTCTTGTGGCCCAGCTTCAGGTCCCACTGGGTGGGTTGGCCTCAAAGAGAGGGCTTTTCTCCAGGGGGTTGGTGATTGGCAGGCTTGGTGGCACAGCAGGCCCACATGGTGGTGGCGGTTGCTCTCTGTGCATGCGCAGATGCTGCTTTAGTGACTGCTTGTATCGGAAGTGCTTGCCGCAGTGTGGGCAGGAGTATGGATTCTCTCCCGTGTGCATGCGCTGGTGTTCCAGCAGGTATTTTCTGCGGGCGAAGGTCTTGAGGCACTCGGTGCAGCGGTGGCGCCTCTCGCCATTGGCGTGGCTGGCTTGGTGGCTGAGGAAAGCCTGGGCATGGCCGAAACTCTGTCCACACTCGCGACAGGAGTACAGCTTAGCCCCAGCTTGATGGACACTACTTTGGTGCTTGACCAGATGGTGGGCACGCACAAAGCGTTTGTCACATTGCCCACAGCGGTACGGCCGCTCCCCGGTGTGGATTCGGTAGTGGTTGGTCAGCTTGGACTTCTCTGCGAAGCGCTTCTCGCACTCAGGACATTGGTAAGGCTTTTCCCCCGTATGGGTGCGGGTGTGATCATCCAGGTGTTGTTTCCGGATGAAGGTCTTGCTGCACTGGGGACACTGGAAAGGGCGCGGCCGCTCGCGGTGTGTCTTCTGGTGGACCACCAGGCTGGACTTGCGGTTGAAGGCTTTGTGGCATTCCGAGCACTGGTGCGGCCGGTCGGCGTGGATGGCCTGATGCCGCGTCAGTTGTGCCTGGTGGCTGAAGCCACAGCCACACTCAGAGCACACAAAGGGGCTGTCACTCTTCCCCACAGCGTGGGTCTTCTGGTGGATCAGCAGGCTGGTTTTCAGCCGGAAACTCTTCGGGCAGAGGGAGCAGGCGTGTGGCCGGCCAGCTGTTTCAGAGACGGCCTCATCACTGAAGCTGTTGTTATTCTCCGGGCACATGTAGGGCTCAGGGACCTGGGGGACACTGGACTCAGTCACCGGCCTGATTCCTTCCCCGTACACTTCCTCTCCTGCGGGAGTCCTTGGAGGCAAGGAAATCTCATCCAGACCCTCGAAGCATCTCAGCTGGCCTTCTTTCAAGCAGGTTGCTGGTGGGGCAGCCTCGGGTTCAGGGCAGATTCTCTCACTGGGGTGGGGTGGCTCCTCTGGTGGCTTTTGGGGGGGAGGAGGGGCAGGTTGACTCTGAGGGCAGCTTTGCCTCTGGCAACATCTGGGGCTCTGGAAGACCTCGTCGCTGGGTGCTGCATTGAGCCGGGCGGGCAAGGCTTGTTTCAAACTTTCTTGGAGCTTCTGTTCCTCACTTTTGATTCTGGTGCTCTCATCTGGAGAGGAGAGGAGAACGGAAAGGGGGGGGGGGATGGGGGTGAGAGAAAGAACTCCGTTAAAACAGAGATAGAAGCTGGAGCCGAGTCACTGGAAGCCCTCTCCTCCCCCAGAGAATCTGAAAAGGAATTCTTAACTGGATAGATTTTACTACGGAGGAGGCAAGCTAATGTTTGAGGTTGTCACTGGAAGACGACAAAAGAGCGGTGCAGATGTTATGAAGGCATGCTGCTCAGCTTTGGACACTTGAAGCGTGGACTTCAACTCCCAGAATCCCCCCAGTCGGCCATGCCAGGAAGGGGTGACTTCATGTCAGATGAGATGGCGGCATAGCTTCGCCTGTGATCATTCAATCGGACTCACCGTAGCCGATGGTGGCGGGGATCTCTCTTTCCAGAGCCCACTTCCCGGGACCGGGAGATTCCTCCTGCTTAATCCAGGACAAGAGATCATCTTTGGAAGTCAGTGGTTGTGCTACTAGGAAAGAGGATTACAGGTAGGTACCGATAACAGAACTACGGAATAACTTTATTGTCACTTCGAAGGTATGCTAATCGGCAGACGTTAAGATGAAATTTCATTGCATGCAGCTCTCAAAGGGTCTCCCCCCTCTAATCTACACTGCATAAATGTGACTAAATAAATAAATAAATACAACATTAAACATATATCCATGTATATATGACAAAGAGAAACAACACAGTCGTGTTTGGATTCATACATGTATACGGCGAGAGAAACGAATCTTGCGAGTTTCCCGGACGGCCGGCCTAGGGAACAAAGCTGTTACAGAATCGGGTAGTCCCGTTAGAAATACTTCTTCCTCCCAGAGGGGAGCGACTTGGCCTAAAAAAGGGAGGGGGGGGGAACCTCTGATCCCAGAGCCTAACCCAGACCCCTCCCACCAAATTCAGCCACGCAAGACATCCTGGAAAGGGGAGGGGTGGGGTGAGACTAGAAGATCTTCAAGGTCTCGTCAGCCCTTTTTAGAGTGTGATTCTTGCCTCCCTCGCTCCCAAGGAAGGACCCCCTTTCTCTGGGGATGGGGGTGGGTGGGTGGAACAGTGGGGCTCCGAAAAAATGATCAGCAATGAGCTCAAGGAAAAAGGAACGGCGATTTCAAACCAACTGGGATTTGCAGAGCGAAATCTGCCCCGTTTGGCGGTTTTCACGCACCTAGTTTGGGCGCTGGGGAGAGTCCCTTTTCCCCCGCCGGGGGCTGATCCGAAAGGTGGGGCGCTGCCCCGAGACCCACCTGAGGGGGAAGGAGGTCAGCTTTGGCGATGGCAGAGTCTGGAGAACAGAAAGAAAAGAAGAGGTTTAGCCGATGGAAAGGACTCTCTAGCTCGGGGTTGAACTGCAGCGGGGGAGGGGCGGGGAGAGGGGTGTTTCCCTGGTGCTCTCTGACCTTGGTAGTTTTCTTGAAGACGTTTCATGACCCAGCTAGGTAACTGTCAAAAGTTTGCAGCTGCAATCACATTCAGAAGCACACACAAGGAACTGATTCAGCAGGATTCCATTATATATAAGAGACTTCTCTTTATATAACATGAAGTAAATGTACAATAACAAAAGCAGGCTCAAAGTGGTAGAGAAGAAGAAAACAAGCAGAGGAGAGGAGTTTCAGTTTCATAGCTCAGCCCAGACCTAAGTTTCAGTTTTAGAGCTCCAGAGCTAAGCCACGCCCAGGCTCGTTTCTGTCTCCAGCAAATATTGTTTCAGTTTCCAAACAGTCCCTATTGGCTAACCTTGTTGCCATGATTCTTCATTGGCTGACCTTGTTACTATGTCTCAGTCTATGAACCAAATACACTGACAGTAACTTCATCAGTGCTGGGGGATGGGGGCATGAGGTTCATGAGGAGGAGGAGAGAAAACAGACAATGGGGTTCTTGGTGCTCTCTGAGCTTATTCCCCCCCCCCCCCCAGACATTTCATGACCCAGCTAGGTAACTTCATCAGTGCTAGGAGGGTGTGATGTTCATAGGGAGGAGGAGGAGGAGGAAGTGAAGAAGAAGAGAAGGAAAAGGACTGTGGGTGCTCTCTGAGCTTGGTGGCTTCCTGCAGATATCTCATGACCCAGCTGGGTAACAACATCAGAGCTAGAAGGGAAGGACGGTGGGAGGGAAGGTGGAGGAGGAAACAGACAGTGGGGTCCAGTCTCACATTCTCTCTGATTAGTTATTAGGGGAGAGGGGATGGTTCCACTTCTATGGCCTGGTTCCAAACGGTTTGGGGCCTGGTAGTAGGCTGCAGCTCGCGAGTTGTGGAACCCTGGCCTAAAGCAATAATAAAAATTCAAACTTGGTTCTTACCGAGAGAGACCAGTGGCTCGTAATTTCCCCTCGTGATGTTCCGGTAAAGTTCCTTCTGCCAATCCTCCAGTTTGGCCCATTCTGGCATGGAAAAATGAACTGCTTGCTCCTCGTCAAATGTCACGGGGACCTGAAATCAGAGCCAGCCGTCCAAGATCTCATCAAGGTCGCCTCCTCCACAGCTTCCAAGGACAACAGCCTTGGCCTTTTTCTCACCCTTCTGAAAGGATGGGGACTTCAACTTCCAGAATTCCCCAGCCAGCATGATTTAAGAGAGTGAACTTCATATCCCATAATCCCCCAGTGAGCATGATTTAAGCAGACTTCAAGTCCCAGAATTCCCTAGCCAGTTTGTTTTAATGGGCGCACTTCAACTCCCAGAATCCCCCATCAAACATGCTTTAAGAATGGTAGATTCCAACTTCCAGCTAGCTGGCTGGCTGCAGACATGTTCGGTGTGGCACAGGTGGCTCACTCGGTCCCATGGCACGGGGTCTCCAACCTTAGGAACTTTAAGATTTGTGGACTTCAACTTCCATGAATTCTTCATATGGCAAGGCTGACTGAGGAATTCTGGGTGTTGAAGTCCACAAGCCTTACAGTTCCCAAGGTTGGAGACCACACTCTATGGGACCGAGCAAGCCACACGTCTCACACTGGGTGCGTCTCCAACCAGCCATATTGGCGAAACAGTTGCGTGTTCCTCTTGTGAGCTTTTTTTTTTTTTTTACCTTGGGGATCTCCCCCTTTGGGCCGAGTGGGAGCCTAAGAATCCAGAAGTTGCGATTCTTCAGGAGGTTCTCCACATTTTCCAGGCGCCGTTGGAGCACCCGGTATTCCTGGATCAAGGTGCCCAAAGCCGCTAGGTGGCTGCCGAATTCTAGTTCCGTTTTCTCGCACTCAAAGATCTTTTTCTCAGCGGTGGCCGTCCGGCTTTCGAGGTTCAGCAGGCGAGCTGCCGACGCGTCCACCTTCCTCTCCACCGCTTGGAGGGCGGCCACCACCGTCCAGAGGGAGATCTCAGCCGCCGGGTAGATCTCTCGCTCGGCTGATTGGTCGAAAATGGCAGGAGGTTGGAAGGGAGCCAGGTGCTGAGGCTCCACTTCCCATTCCCACGCCTAGTCAGGAAAGAAGATCAAAACTCAACACCTGTACGCAGTGACGACGGAGAAAAGGATCGGCAGAGGAGAACACGGAGAACGGATGGAGCATATGGGTAGTCCTCAACTTACAACCACTCATTTAGTAATGGCTCAAAGATGTGTCCCCCCCCCCCCCAAAGGGTTTAGGACTATTGTTTGGATTTACAACCGTCACGGAATCCCTGCTGTCACGTGACCAAAATTCGGATGCTTGGCAATGGACTTGTATTTATGACGGTTGCATGTCTATTTGGTAACTGTCCCAAGGTACAAAGGCCCTGAAAAAAAGGGGACTTAAGACTGTGTCTCACACTTACAACGCTGTCATAGCATTTCTGCAGTCATGAGATCAAAACTCTGACGCTTGGCAACTGGCTCGTATTTATGATGGTTGCAGTGTCTGTTTAGTGACAGTTCCAAGATACAACAGCCCTGAAAACAGGGGACTTAGGACTGTGTTTCACATTTACGACCAATGCAGTATCAAAATTCGTAAGCTTGGCAACACAACTCGTATTTATGAGGGTTGCAGTGTCTGTTTAGTGACCGTTTGAAGGTACAACAGCCCTGAAAAAAGGGACTTTAGGACCATGTTTCACAGTTACAACCACCACGGTATCCCTGTGGTGATGTGAATTCGGACACTTGGCAATGGACTTGTATTGATGACCATCACAGCATCCCAGACTCACATGATCCCTTTTGCAACCTTCTGACAATCAGGGAGCCAGGCTCACTTAACAACCGAGTGATTCATTTAACAATCACAGGGAAAAATTCACTTGCACCCCTTCCCTAACGGGGTTATTTTTTTTTATGCCTTCTGCACATGCTCTGGGGCCTTCTTGCTCTGCCTCCCCGCCCCAATGCTTACGAGGTTTTCCAGTCCTGCTATGCTCAGAAGTTCCCTCTGCAGCCCCCAAGTCCCTCTAGAGACCCCCCTCCCAAGAGAGATCCTTCCTGATGCTCCCCACAGCCCCCTTCACAAATGGGGGTGCTTTGTGCACTGTTGAGCACTCTGCACATGCTCTGGGACCATCTTGCCACTCCCTTGATGCAGTCAATCGGAAAGTTCAGGGGTCTCCAAAGACAGAGAAGCCCATCTGGGCTTTCTGGAGCCTCCCCAGCCCCCTCCCCCTCACAAAGCCATCTATACCCCCCCACAAAGCCCCTCTGGGGACCCCTCCCCCAAAAGGGGCCATCTGACAGCTCTTCCCCACCCTTCCTGCTGCTCCCAACAGCCCCCTTCCCCAAATGGGGGGGGGGGTTGTGCATGGAGGCAAGGCTGTGCATTCTGCACATGTTCAGGAGCCCTCTTGCCCCCTCCCTTGATGCTGTCAATTAGGGCATTTGGGGGGGGGGGACAAAGAGAGAAGCAGCTCAGCTGGGGCTCTGGAGACCCCCTAGCCCACCCTCAAAAAAGCCATCTCCCGCCTCCCGACAGGGATCCTGCCTGCTATTCCCAACAGCCTCCTCCCCAAATTGTGTGCACTATTGAGCCCTCTGCACATGCTCAGCAGCCCTCTTGCCACTCCCTTGATGCTATCAATCAGGGAGCTCGGTGGGGGGGGGGGTCCCCAAAGAGAGAAGCAGCTCATCTTGTCTTTCTGGAGCCCCCACAGCCACCCCTCCCCCCACAGCCAGCCTGGACCCCCACCCCACAATGCCCCCCCCAAAAGGGGCCATCTGATAGCTCTTCCCCTCCCCCTCCCAAAAGGGATCCTTCCTGCTGCTCCCAACAGCCCCGTTCCCCAAATTGGGGGTGGGGGTGGAGGCCTTTGTGCACGGCTGCACGGCTGTGCACTCTGCACATGCTCAGAGCCACTCTTGCCAACCCCTTTGATTGGGGAGTTCAGGGCTCCCCAACGAGGCTGCAGCCCATCTGGGGCATCTGGAATCCCCCAAGCCCTGCCCCCCCCCCCAAAAAAAGCCAATCTGGACCCCAGGACACCCTCCTCCGGCCCCTCCCTTCCTCCCTCCCCCTCCCCGCCCGGGAAGGGCATTGCTGACCCTCACCTGGGCAGGCGTCCACTCAGCCATGGCCGATGCCCGCTAGGTGCAGCTTCCGCGCATGCGCTTCGGGACGTCGCTTGGACGCCGGGCGAGCCTCGGCGCAGGGCGGATGCAGAGGACTGCGCATGCGCTCCGCCGCTGCTCCCGACGGAGCAGCGACCCCTGGAGGCCCGGAGCGGAACTCTAACCTGCGCCCTAGGACTTCATTGAAATGAACGTGGGAATTTAAAACCAAGTATATTTTTCTAAATTTTTCTAAAAAAGAAAATATTGAATGCAGGAATTCATCACCAAGTATTGCATGCGGAAATTTATCAAGTATATTTTTCTTAAAAAAAGGAAATATTGAATGGGGGAATTTATAATCAAGCATATTTTTTAAAAAGAAAATATTAAATCTGGGAATTTATAATAAATTTTTAAAAGATAATATTGAATGAAGAAATTCATACTAAGGAGGAGGAGTGATATTGTGGGGTCCTGGGTGCTCTCTGAGCTTAGTGGTTTTCTTGCAGTGTTTCATAACCCAACTAGGTAACAGCATCAATGCTGGGAGAGATGATACAGTACATAGACAGAGAGCGCTGCTTGCACTGAGGACCACTCTAAAAGATACTTTTTGTTCTTCAAAAGGCAACTGGATTTTCCTGATATTTTCTTTGAAGACATTTCACTTCTCATCCAAGAAGCTTCCTCAGTTCTGATAGGGGGAATGTCCCAAATTCCTTTGGATCTTCCCTTCTCCTCTCTTTCTGACCCTTTCTTCCTTCCCTTCCCTTTTCTTTCCTCTCCTTATTCCTTTTCTTCCTTCCTTCCTTCCTT
>JAEANM010006118.1:1894-18889 GCA_017656035.1 Myanophis thanlyinensis
GGACGCACAGGGACTCATGACTGATGATGCATTTGACCCCTCCCTAGACCTCAGCCTGGTCATCTCCTACAGTCTTGCCCTTTGCATCTTTACAGTGCTTATGCACAAATAAATTTCTAACAATAATGAGCATCAAATGCAAAAAAATATCAGTCTCCCTCTTTGAAACAGCCTAGTTCATGTATTCACATTTATTTGTGTATGATAATTTATGATTGCAGTTAGCACTTCAGTATATCTTCCAGACTGAAATTTACTGAGGAGAGCTTTTATTTTGATTGGATTTTGTTCAGGTACAAAACAAACTGTCTAGCACTGCTATGTTTAAAAGGTTATTGCTGTGCTATAATAGTTCACTTTTGAAATCAGTGAATTGGCCTAAAGTGTGCTTTTATCCCAGTGATACGATTAGTACAGGGATATCCTCCTTTTATTATGTTTATAGCTTAACTCCCTCATAACTTAACAGCATTGTTGGGTAAGGTTGCTTGTACAGCAATTAGTCACTGACAGAATCATACAGTACTCTGTCTATTTTCAATGCAAAAGAAAAGGCAGCCTTTTAACTTCTAGGGGTCTTGTATGGTTACTTCAGTAAATTGAACTCATTGATGAAGTCACCAGGAGTCAGAGGAAATGTTACATTTTAAAAGAAAAATAATCATAAAACAATCCATATGTTGCTCTCATGATGAGAAAAAATTCATAGTTGGGTTATACTTTATCAGAAACAATCAAAATAACTTATACTTATTTCAGTATTATTATAATTTGGAGACAGATCATTTATTTTAGTTTTTTTTTAACAATATCCTAATGAAGTATTTTTAATCTTTTTCAGAATCCTCTGTTTAGTAACACAACAACATATGTTATTTTTGCTCACTTGCTAAGACAGATTGCTGCCTTACCTGAAGACGATCATCACTACCTAATTCACTGGTTTAAGAAGTAAGGCTGTTTAAAATTATGAGTTTTCAGTTATTATACGTGGTTATTCTTTATGTATGGTAGTCAAAATACCCTGAAGTACTCGCTACTATTCAATGTTGCTAAGACTTATAAACTCCATTAATTAAGTTTTATATCAATTAAACTTTATTCATTTTTACAGCAAAAGTATTGATCCATACAACCTAGTGCAATGAAAAATTGCCCCAAGTGACCTTGACTTTCTCAAAGTACTGGACAAGGAAATTCTGTGCCTAAATCAAAATGTGAAATCTACTGATTTCAATGACATAAATTCACCAATTTATAGTTATAGTTATCTAGTTACAACTACATGCTCAATTGGCAACAATAGTTTAGAAAAAGTAACTCTTATCTTTCATTGAAAGGGTTAATAATAATCTGCTGAATACATTTTCTCTAGAATATTTATATCTCCATGAATATTTTGTAGAAACAGTTTGTGGAATGTTATTAAGAAGTAAGAAATATGAATTCTATTAGCACTCCTGCTATTATAAAAACAATATTAATATATTTTATAGGATGTCACAGAAGCAAATCAAGCAAGTTATAGATAGAATCATACAATTTATTTCTTTGCGTCTGTTTCCGGCAAAACCTGAAGATTTGCCTCCTATGGAGAAGTGTACCTGGTGGATTCCATCCGCAACCAAAGTTTTGTCTTTATTTAGTAAGTTTGTTTAGATACAGTAAATATTTTCTGATCTCACAGCTATAAGGTATTAAATCATCACAAATTATGTCAGTCTAAAATTAGTTTTTTTCTCTTTAAACCAACATATTACATACAGTAATAGCAAAAAACATTTCAACAGAACTTGTATGAAGAGTCTTTATATGGTACAGTATTTTATAATTATTTTTAGCCACTTTTAAGAGAAAGTATTTAAAGGTTTCCATATTATAATAGAAGTAATATTTTTAATGGCTTAGAGGATTTGTGATTACAGCTATTATAAAGAATGGCACTATAAATTAATATATTACAGCAATGATCCTGTTTCAGTTATCTAAGAATATAAAAGTGAGACTCTGTTACTTCAAAAAAGAATGCTGCATAGCTTAAGTGTTCATCTTTACTAACATATTTAAAAGATCGGAATGTCCTCATCTTACAACCATTCGTTTAGTGACTTCAAACTTCAAACATTTACAACATTGCAAAATCCCCGTGATCAAAATTAAGGTGCTTGGCAATTAGAATATATTTATGACAATTGCGGTGTCCCAGGGTCATGGTATCATTATTTGTGATCTTCTCATCTGACTTCCAACAAGCAAATCAGTGTGGGAAATGCTTAACAGCTATGGCAAAAAAAAAGTCATAAAATAAGGCCACCTCTCTTAACAATTGACTTACTTAGGAATAGAATTTTTGGGCTCAGTTGTAATTGTAAATTGAGGACTACCTGTATGTTACCACCAAAAACTATGTAAAGTTTTCTGGTTCCACTCATACTTTTAAAAGTCTAAACTTATCACTTCTGTTAGAGAATATTGTTGCATAAAAATATTATTGATTTTTTTCCACAAATATTAATTTCATTGTTTTAAATAAGGTTGCCAAACATTCTTACTAATAACTGAATATGTCATTGCAGATGCTTCAAATAGTCTACCTAATCCTTCTCTTATTCCATATACGGATTTTTATAATTCTACGCTAGATCATATTGATCTCATGGAAGATTATCATAACTGGCAGTCTTATGGAAATCCTCATAAGTAAGGGATTATTTATTTTTAAAATAAATGTTTAATAGTAATTTTTATTTATAAAACAGTCATCTTACAATATTTGATTAGTGATACACAGGTTATCAACCTGCACCAGATTATAATTTCCTTACAATTTTTCTTTAGCTTTTGATTCATAACAAATTGAATGTGTCATTTTCTGACAGTTAAAATGTGCTTTTTTCAATCAAAGTAAATTGCATATCCATTCATTACAAAAATGTAAATGTTTTTTCAGTATTCAGAATCAGTTTATTCTTAATATTTGGCACAATCTGAACAATTTTGAAATACAAATAATAAATGAATTTTTTTTCAAAAGAACTTTCCAAGAAGCTCATTGTACTGTAAAAGCAATATGGCCTTTCTTAATATTTCATATTGTCATATTTTTGTGTGTAGTTCTCATTAAATCTCTCATTGAAAGGAGAGAATTAAATGTTAACAATAATTTAATGTTCTTAAAACTTTAAAGTGCTGGGTAGAATGTAAAAAGTATTTCCATTTTTTTGAGTTGAGTTGAAGATCAAATATCCAGGATCATTTATATGTGTCATTTATAGCTGTTGTAGCTGCCTGTAATGCCATTAAGGCTGACTTATTCTCTACATGTTAGTAGTCCCTTCCGTGCTCTTTATTAGGATAGTGCTCTATATTAAGTTATTCTTTAGGCTGTAGATTTTTTCTATCTAATTATCTTAATACGTCCTGGACTACATCATTTATATTTTACAATGACCATATTTCTGAAACATCAGTCCAAAACACAAGGAAAGTACTATGGTGGAGAAAAATTTGTTTAATAATTCTTTTTCATCTCAACTGTCCAGAATATCAATATTCATTTAAGGGAGATTTTATTTTTTGTATAATTTGTACAGTTATGTTCTGTAAAAGGAGGAGGACAAAGATTGTCTGGATCTCTTTCATAATTATTAAGTGTTTCTTTGGCTCATAGGTAAACTTATAGAGATTCCCCAGATATCCATTTTTTTCTTCATGGCTTCTAACACGTTTTCAGTGGTTTTTCAATAGGATACAAGTAAGTTGCCTCTAACTAGTGTTATTTCAAGTTTCTAAAGTGAAAATGAAGATAAACGGAGACAAAACAGACAGAAAAATAAGTTGTAGAGGAAAAGCAATAACAATAAAAAGATTTCCTATGAAAATGAAATGAAAAACCACATTACTGATTAAATGCAGCATTGGAAATCTGTGTCCCTTGAATTAATTAAACCTGTATATGTTATAAACTGCTAAGCAGTTAACTTCTTTTGTAAGTTGCTTTTTTAACAAGGGTAATCCTCGACTAACAACAGTTCATTTAGTGCCCATTAGAAGTTACAGCAGCACTGAAAAAAGTGACTTATAACTACTTTTCACATGACCATTGCAGCATCCCCATGGTTATATGATTAAAATTCAGATGCTTGGCAGCTAACTCATATTTACCTTCTGACCTGCAAAGTTAATGGACGAGCCAGATTCATTTAACCACTGTGCTACTAACTTAACAATTGCAGTAATTCACTTAACAGCTATGGCAATAAAAGTCATAAAATGGGGTAAAATTCACTTAACTGTATCGCTTAGCAACAGAATCAATTAGCAATTGTGATCGTAAGTCAAGGATTACCTATATTTACCTACAGTGATTCAGTTTATTGTCTTTATATATTACTTCCATTAGTTTTTTTCAATATAAATATATACACATCTGTGTAATATTTTGTCATTTAGGTTTTCCTTCTGTCAATATCCATTCATTATTTCTATAGCAGCAAAAAAAGTTATAATTCAAAAGGATTCAGAGCAGCAGATGATAAATATTGCACGGGTAAGCATTCTTATTTATTATATAAATTATGTATTAAAATTGAAATAATGTAATTTTAGATTCAGTCTCTCCTTTTTAAGTATATGTAGACTTCTTATATGACACAGCTTAAGTTATGCTTTAAGTTAACTGCAGAGTCATTAGGAGTTGGGCAACATATACATTTAATAAATTATTATCTAAGAAAACGTATATGGGATAGTTTACTCTCTGTATAGAGGGGTGGGAATTCTTCAAGGTATCTTGTAATATCTGCTGTTTATTTGTTGACCTAATTCCTGCTAAAGCCAACAAGTAAGATGAAACACTTGTAATATCAAAGAGGGAAGATATTTATCTGAAATAATTATGGAACAAATTGTAAAGGATTATGTTCTTTTTAAATGCCAGGGTGGAATGACTTTACAGTTACTAGAATTGTACTTTTACATGTACAGATAGATATAACTATTTTTCACTTCAGTGTCCCTCTTTCCTACAGTATATTATAAGATATGTGGGTGTAAAGATTGTAAGGAGAAGTTAATTGCTAGCAAATCTGAAAGCTAAGTGTTGAGCATATTTTTAATTTCTGAATCAGTACTGTAATTGCTGTCAAAACTATCCACAGAAGAAAGATGCCTATGTCACTGAATGCACACATTTATAATTATTTGGTAATACTTACATTTTTATATCAAAAATTATTCCAATCCAGTCCTATTGCTTCTTAATATTACATTTTCTATATATTTTATTAACTATGTAGATTTGATAGAATATTAACAATCCATAATTAAGGTCAGGTAAAAACATATATAATTGACATTAATATTAGATATGTATCATAGTATCTTTCATAATTCATAGAGGACAACATATGACCATTATTTTTCCTTCCACAACCTCTTTTCATTTGGAACAGCAAAGCCTTGTTGATAAAGTATCTCGGAGGCAGAGACCTGATATGAATATGCTATTCCTAAATGTGAAAGTGAGAAGAATGCACCTAGTTAGTGATTCATTGGATGAGGTATGCAAAATGGTTCCTGTAAAAACTGTTGAAAGAAACAGTCTGATGGGTTCAGGTTGATATCCTTGCCATATCCAAGTCATAAATCATTTTGATTTGTCCGTAGTTCCTAGTTCAGATGTAATGGTCAACTATGCTGTGGTAAGTTCAGAAATCTTTATTTCTGGCATTTGAGGACAGAAAGTAAATGATGGAGAAGAGACATTACATAGTCCTTTTAGGTTCTATGACACTGTGATTTACATATCACAGTGTCATAGAATCCAATGGACACTTCAGGACCTCATGTCCAACTCTATGCCAAAGGCAGAGTTCCAAATTGAAGCATCCTCGGGAAATGGCTGTCTAGCCTCTGCTTTAACAGATCCAGAAAAGGGGAAATCATTACTTTCCCTGGGAGTTGTTCCACTTTCTTTAAATCACTTTCTTTATTAGGATTTTTATTTTAAAGTTCAACCCAAATCTGCCTTCCAATAATATTATGTCACATACACGAAATAATAGAGAATAGGCACTTTTTCTCCATTGTGCTTGAAGAGAGAATCCAGGAATGGGTTATTCTCATCTGTTGCTCCTTTAAGACCGAGTCTGTCAAAGTTGCAAGGACATGCCTCCCCTGCTGAGTTTTTGACTCAGTCTTTCTCACAGAAAGACGTCTTGGACCCTTCTCCCGAGACTTGAGCTTCAGCGAGGATTCTATTTCTGAATTCTTTCAACAAAAACAGCAAGCAGAATTTAGATTCCATCAGAACAAACAGCCATTGTAACGGCTAGTGTTTGATAGCTCTGCTCCGGCAGCAACTATCACAGATTTCACAGACACTCCTAGCAGAGCCATGAAATCAGAGAGGATAACTTCTCAAACCTGAGGATACAATCTGAAACAGCCAGCGGCTGGCACAGAGGTGAAATTCAGCCAGTTCTAGCCGGTTCAGTTTGAAGTAGTAGAGGTTTGAAATTGGTCCCGCCCAAGCCCCTATTCTTACTTATACGGGCTCTTTTTTTTACTCCCCTAAATCAGCTGTTTTCAGTGTCTGTGGAGCCTTCTTGATGATCCCTGCTGCCTCTGGAGCCTCTAAATGTTGTTTAAAGCGCCGCACTGTGGTGCAATTGGCACACATGTGCGCGCACCGAATCGGTAGGAAAACTGGTCAGATTTCGCCCCTGGGCTGGCAGCTCTGTTAAGGCAGAGGCTGCAGCCGAAGAGAAAAAGGGACACTAGCCAGCAGAAAAGCATCAGGTGGGCTCAGCACTGTGGCTCCAACGATCAGCTGATAAGCATGGATGGACGAAGCTAAATAGAATGGCCGAACAAATCACGGTAGCCATTTGGAGGCCAAAACAATGGAGTACACACCAAAGAGCCTGCAGCAGCCATTTTAAATGGCTGAAACTTGCAGTGCTAACCATTGATAGAGACAATGGTGGCCATTTTGAACGGCTTGGCAGGGAGCATGCCAAAAGAAGTGGTGGCCATTTTAAACGGCCAAAACTCAGAGCGCTGGCCATTAACAGAGACTAACTTGCTTAGCCTTGCCAGCACAACCAAGGGACGGGTGTAGTTGCCAAAGTTATGGCAACCAGCCCCCTGCCTTAGTCTGGTGAGTGGATTGTGTGGATTTAAATTGAGGCCTGCTTCTTCACACTGAAGAGCAGCAGCCATCTTGGACATGAGGCCTACACATGGGAAATTCTGCCCAGTGTAAAATGCCAAGAACAACAGGCAGCAGGCCTTCACTGGGGAAGTTCTGCCCAGTGTTTAAGTGCCAATAACAATCAACAAGGCCTTCACTGGGGAAGTTCTACCCAGTGTTTAAGCGCCAACAACAAGCTGCAGGGCTGTCACTTGGGAAGTTCTTCCCAGTGTTTTAAGTGCCAATAATAGCATCCCATCTGCCATAACGGAAATGGATGCTCCAACTGAGACTGAGGGCACTAGCACTGCGCTATCTCCTCAGCCCCATCTCACCACTAAGGCCTCTTACAAGAAGAGTTGTAGGCTAAAGGAGCAGCAGCCAAATTGAAGGCTAGAGTAATGGGCTCAATGAGGCCCAGTAAGGGTGAAGGGAAGGACGCCAGTCATAGACAAAGAACCCTAGAAAAAGTGACTAAGGTGTTGAGGGTTAAGCAGCTGTCTACCATTGAGGCCACTCCCATCCAAGCCTGCCTGATGATATTGCTTAGTCTGATCACCAGGATGTCTTGCTTACACAGGCCTGACATCAGATGTTCCAAGGGAGCCTGTGATGAATGCTTAGCCTCAGCTCTTCAGTAGCCAAGACAGACCTTGGTTTCTGCCTAACCAGGCCTCGGCGGAAGGGCACACGGATGCAGCAGTTTGCAGAGGCAGGAACATACCAGAAGCCACATTCACACCTAGTACGGCAGGGCTTCGGCCTGAGGTGACTCGAGACCCTATCGTCTCAAATGAGACTGATTATTTTCAGAGGCCATCTCCCAGGCATCACTGCTGGGCTGCAGCAATGCTGGCCTTTGGTGCCAAGGGGGCTTACGGATGTTACGCACCAGGCATTCCTCCCTGTACTGCTAGAACAGGTTCACTCTCCAATCTCCTGTTTCATCTACCAGGAGCTTGGATTTAAAGAGGCTAAACAACCACATTGCCTATCTTTAATTCAAAATGCAGTCACTCCATACCATCGTGGAGTCCATCTTCCCAAGATGAACTTCTGGTTCCATAGGGCACAGGAGTTGATTCTGCCAGACTGTCAACGTTCCAGCTAAACTCCTCATTTCCATTCAGCACTCAGAGACACAGTCCATCTAAGTAATAATTTATTGAAGAAGTCATACTGGCACAGCTGGGAAAACCCAAATCTGAACCTCCAGATTTTGGTCATAAGGAGGGAATTTATGTGAAGAGGACTTCCTCTTTTAGGAAGATGGAATCCCTTTTTGTTTCCTTCCAGCCTCAGTCTCTAGGAGGCAAGGTCTCTCCATCTACCATGGGCAGATGGCTAAGGCATGTATCACCAAGGCCTACAAATTGGAGGCTCTTCCAGTTCCTAGAAGAATAACACCTCACTCTACAAGGAATGCAGCCAGTTCTGCTGCACGGCCAATACAGGCCTCGATTGAAGAGGTCTGTTGAGCGGCACATGGTCTTCGCTGGCTCTCTTTGTCAGAGATTATAGGCTGGACTCATACACTTCGGCGGAGACAGCCTTTGGCAGACATGTGTTACAGAAAGTGCACACAGCACAAGGGACTGTGGATCAGGACACTGCCCACTTGTAAGGATAAGTCAACTTTGTTATGTCCCATTCCTGGATTCTCTCTCCAAGCACAATGGAGAAAGGGCATTGTCTTACCTGATACGCTCCCTCTCATTGTGCTGAGAGAATCCAGCCCCACCCTGAGACTGATCTGGTCCTGAGCCAGGGAAGGGGTAATTTTATCAGGAGAAGATAGGGTCTGTCACTATGACTTCATAAAGCTGGGGATGCAGCAGGGGAGGCGTGTCCTTGCAATTTTGACAGACTCCGTCTTAAAGGAGCAACAGATGAGGATAACCCATTCCTGAATTCTCTCTCAGCACAATGAGAAGGAGCATATCAGGTAAGACCAACGCCCCTTTCCCCCTTGCACACATCAAGTACGCGTTCAAGTATTTGATGTGTGCAAATATATCCATGTTATTTCTCTTAAAGTTAAACATACCCTATTCCATTATTCTATTTGTAAGGCTTAGTTTTCAATCTATTAAACATCTATTCCAGTTTCTCTGCATACTTTTTATAATATATGTAAAAGAGGTGGTATACGACCCGTGCTGAATAAAGTAAAACTATTATTTCTACTAATAGAAATAGAAAGTGTGTAGAAAAGTTAATGAGATCCCTAGTAGCTGAACATTCTAAGACAAAAATTTGCTTTTCTTTTCATTTGAGTGTTAGTTTGTATTATACAGGTTACATTTATATTCCCTGTTCTCCAAAACAATGTTCAAATAGCATTGTTAGCTTGTTTCATTTTATAAGATGATAGATTTTAACTGTTAACTGTTTTGTTTTTAATAGCTTACAAGGAAGCGAGCGGATTTAAAAAAGAAATTAAAAGTTACATTTGTAGGAGAAGCTGGTCTTGACATGGGTGGCCTAACAAAAGAATGGTTTCTTCTTTTAATTAGGCAAATTTTTCAGCCAGACTATGGTGAGTTTTCAAGTTCTACTTGATATCTAACCAAATAAAATAAAAATTAATGAATCCAAATTTGTTTGTGATGAAGTTTTAAACAAAGACCTTTAGGTCACCGAATTGCTTGTCAATCTATTGCACACTTGGATCATTTGTGAGAGACTTGTCCTCTATTCTCCCAATTACAGAGCCTTTTAGTGTCATACATGGGATATCAGATTCTCCTCCTGGGTAGAGAACTAAGTGAGAATTTCTCCTCAATTAATATGCAAGCTAAAAGAAATTAAGAAATTCAGAGAGTGTATCTAAAGTATGAAATAGTATTAGTATTAATGCTTTGGAAAGTTTTAAAAAATTGTTATCACTATACCTATAATCATCATGGTATGCTTTACATTTAAGGAAATATATACACTGTATTTTATTAAATATTAATGTTACATTTCAATTGTTTTGTTAACTATTTTACAAAACTGATATAAACTCTCAGATAAAAATGAAGTTAGAATATGTTTTGTTTTCTCCAGATGACCTTCCAGTTTTGTTATATTTCAGTATTTGAAATAAAACTAGTAATTCAATTTGTGAATGGGTTGTTTGCTGTAATGATACAGGTGTACATTTATTTAAAACATTACTTGAACATCTTTGAGAGATGAGAATGAAATTTTTAGACATAATTCACAGTATCTTTTGGGAACAATAATAGAATTTTATTTTAAAAACATTTATTCTCTTCTACAGGGATGTTTACATACCACAAAGATTCTCACTGTCATTGGTTTAGTAGTTTGAACTATGATAATTATTCTGAATTCCGATTGGTTGGAGCTGTATCCTTTTCCGTCCACTAGAAGGTGCTGTATACACAGCTGATACCCCATAAAAAGATTCTTTGCATTTTTAATGTATTTTTTATTTTCATAGCATTCACTTGACTGTATGTATAGATTTATGTACAGTGGAGACGAACAGTAGTTATGATAGAAAGATTTATTTTCATATTTGACAGAATGGTTCAAATATGAAAATAAAAGAATTTATTTCAGTAGAATTAGTTGCTGTTTACTGTCACAATTCACCCATTATTAATAAAGGAAGATTGTATCATTGGCACAAATTAATATGTTCAATAGAAGGTTCTGGAGTCATTATTGAGTCATGATGGTCAGATTCTACAATTACTTTTAAAAAGTTGTTTGCAGGAATTGAGGATTATAGAACTAATACATATTAGGGAGTCCTCATTCAGCGACCACAATTAGAACCAACAGCAGAGCAGTCACTAAATAAATCTGCAACTGTGCTTACAATCTTACTTCAATTTTCCTTTGTTTTACAGACTGTGAAAGTTACTTTTCCATCACCATTGCAACTGCAAAAAGTCATTAAATGAGGCAGTTGCTCAATATACTCAATAACCTTTAGTTATATCTTTGCTTGAAATGTCCATAACTGAAGTATACAAAAATAAGGATCTCATTTTTAAAAAATATTATTTCACATACAAAAAAGGATGCAGCCCTCTTCAGTGCCACATATTGACTTCTCATGATGGGGACTGAACTTGGTTGCAAAAAATAAAACTTCACTGAGGAGGAATTTTTTGAATAAAATTTAAATTTGCATGATTATAATGCTGATATATCACTATAATAGCAAAAATGTATTAAACTGCACTTAAAGCAGTTTGAGTGCAATAAATTATACATGTGTTTGTGTGTGCCTTTGAGTCAATCTTAATTCTTGGAGAGTGTCTGAGCAAGTCCCTGCAGTTTTCTTGGTAGCGTTTTCAGAAATGGTTTTGCCATTACCTTTTTTATAGGGCTGAAAAATGTGACTGGCTCAAAGTTATGCAGCTGTCTTTGTGTCTAAAGTTGAACTAGAATTCACAATCTCCCTGTTTCCAATCTTCTAATCACTATGCCAAACTGGCCCCATAGATTACATATCTGCATTAAAAATAATATTTTGTTGTTTAATACTCCAATTATAAGTAATTCTTTCTCTCATAAAAATGCCTTTCCACATATGGTATATGTAAGCAGAAAATCTTTAATAGAATTAATTTGGAGCATATCAATATCCTAAAACAGCTACTTATCTTGATTTTCCAACCACTGATCAATTAAAGAATCCCATCAACTGCTTGAAAAGGTACATTTTTTAAAAGAATTACCTATTTGTTAAATGTTTATGCTGCCCATCTCATTGTCAAGCAACTCTGGGCAGCTTAATCACATCACAGAATAGCAGTACAAAACAATTAGAATGTTAAATGTTAAAAATATAAATCATTAAAAGTTAACAACAAAAAAAACTGGATAAGAAACCAATACATAAACAGGGTGGAAGTAGGATCTTTTTCTTAACTACTTCCAGAGTGGGCCCCAAGCAAATCTAGGTTTTCAGACCCTTTCTGAAGGCAAAGGGTGGGGACATATCTCACCTCAAGCAGTACAATGTTCCAAAGGGTGGGAACCACAGCAAAAACAAAATGTTTTTTTAGACTCCACCAACTAAAATTCCTTTCCTGACTAAGTCCATAGCATTCTCCTGCCAGAGCAAGTGGGGCAGGCCAGGCTCATTGGGGTGAGAAGGTAAGAACCAACACCTTGAGTTAGATGTAGAAGCAAATTGGCAACCAGTGAAGTTTGTGCAATAGTGCTGTTCCATGAACCATTCCTAGTGGCTCCTAAAACGACCTGCACAATTCTATTATGTGCCTGCTATAGCTTTTCAATGCTCTTCAAGGATAACCCCATGTAAAGCACATTGCAGTAGTCCAAATATGAGATGACCAGGGCATGAATGACTGAGCACATTTTAAAATTTATTTATATTTTCTTTACATTTTAAGCTTTGTTTATTCTTTCAGCCATTTTGCAATTACTACATTTTCAGTGAATGAAATTTGATTGCAATTTCAATCAGGACCTTCAGGATCTGATATACAGCTTTGGTTATTATGTATGAAATAAGCTTTATTGTCAGATTATCTAATGAAGTTGCTCATCATAAAAAATGCTGTATCATACAGTAATTTTGTTTATCTTAACATCACTGTATTTTTTTTGTACTGAACATGACTATTTTTCTAGAATTTCAATTAAGAAAAAAATCTGGAATAGACTACTTTTTTTTAAAGAAATGTTCATGTTTCCATTTTAAGCTGGTTACAAGATGATGTGCTGGTAGTTTTCCATTTTACAAACTCATAGTTAAATAAATTTACATAATATTTATTATGGAAATACAGTATATTAGAAAAGACACAGGGAATATTGTTGCAGCTATGAACATATCCCTAGTTCTTCCATGAGATGTACCAATTTTCTACAACAAGTATTTGATGTGTTATACACAGATGATACGTTATACACAGACCTTGTTTGCTTATACAGTAAGGTACCAGAATCTATGGTATTTTGGGCAACATTTTGGAAACAGCTTGTTGTCTCTGGGATTATTTTTTGAAAAAAAGTCCTATGCTAGGTTGGAATTCCATGGCCTATTAATATACTTGTTGGTGGATTATTTGTTGTAGAAATTATATTAGATTTAGATGCAGTGTCAGTATTCTGTCAGTATGTAATATTTTTATCACCCCTGTTTAATATGTGTATTAAGTCATATAACATTAATAAAACTGAAAGGATGCCATAAAATGAGAGTATGGTTTTAAACTTAACATTCATCATCCAGCTTATGGGACTAGCTGTCTATAATAGTATCACACTGGATATTCGATTTCCACTGTGCTGCTACAAAAAATTACTTAGTCCTCCCATTGTACCATGTGACCTGAATACACCTGTAGGAATTGGTAATGTTACTATTGATGACCTGTGTCAGGTTATGCCGGTAGGTATAGGAGTTATTTGGAAATGTCAACCTTTTTTTCAGTACAGTATTGGTGGTTTGACTGCATTGTGTTTATAGAGCAGAAAATACTATTTGACTTTATAAAATTCCTGTTTATCATTAGCAGATTCATATATTATTATAACATCATAAAGCCCAGAAATAGCATATATTTTACATCAGTGATAACAGGTAATGTTTTACCTCTGCTTTGTTTATACTGTGTGTGTTGGTGTTATGCTTGCTGTATATGCTATATATATTGTTAGTCATATCTGCAAAGTTTTTATTTCTAAATCAAATTGCCATTTCTATTTCTTGTGCAGGATTAAAATTATTCATTTTAACAAATGTAGCACTATTGTAAATAAGCACAAAATGCAATCTTGCATTTTGCACAAGATTGCACAACAAAAAGAAACTCAGTTCTAAGTTACTTTAGGATAGGGTGTCAAACTCACGTCATCACACCAGTGTCACGTGACGTATCTTAACTTTTTTTGTCCTTCACTAAACTGGGCATGGGCGTGGCCAGGGCATGATGCATCCGGGCCACAAGTTTGACCCTCCCCTGCTTTAGGATATACAGTACTCAAATACCATTCACATGAACAATTACCCTTATGTTCATAACTGACACATATTTATAAAGGAGAATATTTATAGCTCAAGATTGACATGAGAGGTCCTTGGTGCTCTCTGAGCTTACTTGTTTTCTTGCAGACATTTCATTATCCAATTACATTACTTAACTAAGTTAATTAATTACATTACTTAATTACTTCCAATTTGATGGACATATTTATCAACAAATTAAAGGGATGCCTATGGGATCACATCTTTCAGGACCTTTAGTGGAAGTGGTCATGCAACGTCTAGAAGCGATAGCACTTCCACAAATACAACCCAAAATATTAATCAGATATGTAGATCTGATCTACGCCTTCACTATAATAAAAAAATACCAGTTAGAGAACACCCACAGAACCCATCAATAACATTTTTAAAATAATCCAATTTACTAGAGAAGAGAAGACGAAAACATCAACTCGTTACCCTTCCTGGACATCTTGATCAGCAGAGACCACAATGGCAAACTAGAAACACAAGTTTACAGAAAAACCCATATTAACTAGATGCTCCACTGCCAAAGCAACAACCCAACCTCCTACAAGACAAGCTGTGTAAGGACTTTATTTAGACAAGCCCAAACACATGGCAGCAATCTGGAAGAGCATGAAAAGGAAATAGAGTATCTATACAATATATTTCAATAAAACGGATATCCATGCACCTTTATCAAAAAGTCCCTGGTCACTCAACCCAATACAGCACAATCAACACAAACCCTAAAAAGAATTACACTGCCATACATCAAGAATATCTCAGAAACCACCAAGAGACTACTACAACCTCATGGTATCAATATAGCACGCATGCCATAGCACACACGCCATCAGCATAGCACACATGTTAAAGCCCTTCAAAACATCCTAAGCAGATCAAAAACCCAACAACCCCAGAAGAAAAAACGAGTCATCTACAACATACAATGTAAGGACTGCAACAATCGCTATGTAAGACAAACAGGCAGAAAATTGGCAGAACACATCCAGGAACACCAACTAGCTATTGGGAGACCTGATGAAAAATTTTTAATTTTACAACATATAGACGAGATTTAACCAGAGTTTCAATTGGGAAAATGTAACCATCCTAGAGCAAGCCAAGACACAAAATGCCAGGGGATTTCTAGAAGCCTGGTACCCTGACAAATCAGCCACCAATAGACACATGGACATCTATAGACTATGCAAAAGAGATAATCAACCAGCTCAAAAAGGAACAAAAAGACCCAAGTACCTCTCCAGCATGATTCAGCATCAAGATCAGCTTAGATTAACTCCAAGGTTAACATCAGACCAACAATCAAGTAAACAATACCCCAGTCAAGAAACTGCCAAAAAAGTTAACAGCAAACAGCCCAACCAAAGAATCTCTAAAACCAACAACAACACAGGGCAAGTAACCAGAATATAAACTAACAGCAAACTACACTCCTCACTAACTCTGATGATGGTTTGGGTAATAAAATGTCTGCAAGAAAACAAGCTTGGAGAGCATCAAGGACCCTCATGGCACATATTTTATCTAGAAATGTCTTCAAATAACTACCAGTGTATAATATTTGCAACTGAACCATGAAAAAATTACAATTCTAAGCTATTTTTTTTCATGTTGAAGAAGTGTCAGGCAATTTAAGATTCTGTGATGCTCAGTTGATGATAGCTCTTTCACACATGTAAGTAATCATCTGATGTTTTGCCAGAAATTGAACTACTGATATGTTATAACAGGATAATAAAAACATGGGTTTTTTTACCTTTCAGCATAATTCCTGGAGAAGAACTGTGAGCACCTTCAGTAATAGGAGATACATGATTCCACTCTTTTACAGATTAGGGGGCCTCTTTTGGTAATCAGTTTAGGAATGTTGCACTGGCTCTGAATAAACTCGAGAAATTTGGTGCCTCCAGGACTATGCAATAGTCATTTTAATTGCCTACTAAATTGTCAAAACACAGAATTCTAAATTGCAGATCACATATAAGTAATAATATTAAAGAAATATGGCCATGAAGGAAGCCACATAAAATTCTTTCTTAATATAATGTCACAAAACAAACCTAACCATTTTTGTTTTTTAGGAGCTGAACAAATACCTAAGATCTACTTTCAGTATATTAGGTGTCAGAAACAACATTTAGTAATCCTCTCCAAGAGGCTTTATCATCCACCTCAGAAAAACATTTGTCACTGAGCACATAATGTGTAATTAGGATGATTCTGAGTAAAAGGGTTGCCGGTGGTCCATTTCACTATTGTATTTACTGAAAGCTGTTAATGTTTAGAGCACTGGTCGGCAAACTCATTAGTCAACAGAGCCAAATATCAACAGTACAATGATTGAAATTTCTTTTGAGAACCAATTTTTTTAAACTTAAACTATATAAGTAGGTACATTGTTATTAACTTAATTGGGATATTCCTAAAATGGCCTTTGCTAAAAACGTCCTCAATCTGATTGAGGTATGTTCGCTGAGGTTGACCCATTCCAACGCTCCCATCCACACTTGTACATTTGTTTCATCTCCTTTTGTTCATCCTCTATATGTCCAAACCATCTTAACATACCTTTCTCAATCCTTGACACTACATCTTCTTTCATTCCACAACATTCCCTAAAATGAACTTAATAAACTTTACTTAATGTTTTAAGTCTTAGTTAAACTATAGGTACATTGAATAAAACTTGATATCATACTTAATAACAATATTTATTGATAAAATTAAATTCCTTACAATTTACCAATTCTGGGAGTCCATGCATCTTTCAGCTGAGAGACACTGA